>APFE031454489.1:9995-87263 GCA_000404065.3 Pinus taeda
TTTGCAGGACGCTTGGGCTCGAGTTTGATGCATGGATGGATAGCTTGGGAACTAGGACTAAGCTAACTCCACTTGGTTCGGCCAAAACAAGCTTTATTAGGCCCGGTCAAGGCTGGTCAAACATGACTAGTCACCAGAAAATCCCTAGGAAATAGGGCAGTTTTGAGATTTTATGGGATTGACCATATTTCTTGGGATGAATTGGATGAGTTCGACTTAGATAGGTGGATATGAGTAGATATGAGTGTTAGAGATAATATAGATCAGTTTGTTTCATTAAACCTCTATTTAAACCCAAAATTTTGATGGCTTTTGTAATGGAATCTGTATGTAACTTTTGTATAATTTGAGTTGGGAGCTAATTTGAAGAACTTGTTTCATTCCAATTTGTTGTTCATGCTTGGTTGATTTACTGAAGTTTCTGTAGCTGAGGTTTCTTCAAGTGTGCAAGGCAAGGGTGGAGGGCCCCCACTCCAAGCTAAGTACACTTCTTTATTAGACTAGTTTAATTTTCCATAATTTGGTTATTTGAGAACTTGTTTATGTGCTTTGCTTCAGATTGGTTTATGGTTGATGTGTGATGATGTATTTTATTGAATTTAAGTTTGTTAATCACTTTAGTAAGATGGAATACCAAGGTGTTCAAGTTGAACACTCCTTCTGTTAATTTGGTGAATTGAAACTAGGTTTTTCCTTGATTACATGCAAGTAGTTTCTCTTATGAATTTTTAATCTTCAATTGATAGCATTATGGTGAATAAATTATGATGGGAAATACCAAAGGTCTCTTAAGTTAAGAGCCTCCCTTCATTGATTATTTGTCCATCTTAAGCTATTGAGAGCTCATGGTTTCTAATTTCTATTCATCAAGAATAATTGAGGAAGAACTGGACCTCTTAAGTTAAGAGCCATTTCAGCTTTCCTTCATTGCAAGGTGAATTGAAATTATTAGTGTAGGCTATATTTGTAATATGCACTTATTTAGTTTTCAAATTTTATCTTCTAAACTTGATTATACCTGATGTCCATATACAGTGCATTTTCCTCCAAGTTTTACAAACTCGGATTAATAATTAAATACTTGTGTTAATTTAGTCAATAAATTAGCCCAACAGCAAGCTTGTTTTCATTTCCGTATACTATATGAGTGCAATTGTTTTTTATTGTTGGAATAAATAACAAACAAGCTAATGCACAGCCTGATTGATCAAAAGGCAAATGTAATCTAAGTTTCAATAACAAATGGAAATCAAGTCAACACAACAAGCTAGTTTGATGACCAATCACTATGGATCAACCAGGAATACGAGCAAGTAGCAAGAGAATAGCTTCAAACAAATCAATAAGACTGTTGTGGATGTAGTTCAGAAACTTGAAAGGACAAGCAACCCAAAACTAACGAATTCTTGACGGAACCCTAAAATACTTAGGTCACACAGTCCAAAAAGCCAAATTTCATACAAATGGAACCAAGAAGGACATGCCTCAGTGAACACAATCAAAACAAGCTTAACAAGGTGAAAGAAATAGTAGAGGACAAGCTACATTGGTCTATTCAGGAGGCAGGGTTGTAAAAATTAACCCTACAGAAATCGTTGCAGGCGCAACACTGACAACCTGAGACTGTCACAAGAGTACACCTGTTTTCAGAGACGTTGTCGCAAGAATACACCTGTTTTCAGAGACGGTTTGTTTTTAGGAATCGTCGCAGCTTTATGACAGGATATCCGCGACGTACAGTGAGGGTAAAGAGAACAAGAGTGATTCGTCGCAGCTGTTAGGTATTAAACAACGACGATCGCAATAAATATGGAAAACAAGGCAAAAAAAACTTAAAGACACCAGGCTTATCACTTAGATAGTGAGGTGAACTACCAGATCGACTCAAGTGATACAAATCACTGATGGTTCAGTCCCAAAACAAAGAGACACTATGTAATTCAATCGAAAACAACAAGAGAAAAATCAAGAGACAACACACCAATCAAGTCCCCAGTGGAGTTGCCAACTTGTGAAGCAGGTAAGTTCTGTTTGCAGACAGAGACAACCCCTCTAGCCCTAGAGTGGGTCTAGGCACAACAAAACAAAGACAATAGTTAATTCTTTAAACAGTTATCGTTGAAGAGGCCTGCCTTATACCGGTGTTCGATGAAGTCTTTGTTATGTCGCTTCAGTTATCGCTTTCTTCTCCTTAATGAATGATTTACCTGAAACAACATTTGAAAATGACAAAACACATAATAGAGCACAACAACAAAATATCTACTTACAAAGTCAAGGAACCATAATCTATCAATATACATTTCATACATGATATAGGAAATAACCATTGATTGTATTAATATGAACAATAGTAAAGCTTACAACCATGCCTTGAAATTGCAAGCTTCCTTGAAGGGTCCGATCAGTATGTCTCCATAAGCATTCACTCTCAAAGGTCTCCCAAAAATACTGGTGACTCTCTCTCTCACCCAAAAGCACAAGTATGAAACTAAGGCTTCCTTCTTACAAAACCATTTACACTTTCACAACATGAAAGGCAATCCAAACTACAAGATATCAATCCAACAAGCTAAGAACTAGCACACCAAAAGCTCAACTAGCACTCTCAGAACTCTAAACTAGCTGATCATAGTCATGGAGGATGCTTTTATAAGAGGAGGAGCCTCCATAAATGAGGGGAGAGGAAGCTTATCTTCAAGGGAGGTTACTCAAAAGGCAGAACCACCATCTCAAATGAGGAGAGGCAAACTTCCTTAACCAAACAACCAGCTCTAGAACCACCCAAAAGCATTCTGTTTGAACTAATTCACCATATCTGGGTCATCCCAGGTCAAACACTAAGACTCAGAGACGACGTCGCAAGGCGTTAGTACATTCTAGTCTATCATCGCAGGTAGGATATTGATGACCTGCGACGATCCCTAAAATCGGATAATCAAAGAGAATAGATGTACTCTTGCGACGGTGTCGCGAGGTTCTCGTTCATTATGGTCCATCGTCGCAGACAGGATACTGATGTCCTATGACGATCTTGAAACATAGGTAACAAGGGTCAACTTCAGGATTAATGACCATGGTTAATCTTCTTGAGTGATATGGAAGATGTGGACACATATTTTGATGTATGACACAGAAAAAATGCCATTCAGAGACCGACTATACCTGGGATCATGGGATGCGGGGTCGGTGACAAAATATTGTGTAACAATCCTACAAAGTCAATCACCCACTTCGCGAAGGGTTGTAGCGATATCTTTGGATTAAGTGGAAGCTCATCCCTATGTAACGGTCTTCCCATCCTTTGGCATGCATCGTATGCGCTACAATATGCTTTTGAATCCTTATGCAAGGTCAGCCATCATAACCTAGTGCATAGAATCTTCTGCGCTATTTCTTTTCCTGCATAATGACCTCCCATAGCTTCGCCATAAGCCTCAACGAGGATGTTGTTTCGTTCAAACTCTGGCACATAACGTCGCAATATTTCATCTGATCCCATTTTGTACAAGTGCCCTGCAATGACAGAAAAGTCTGTCGCACACACCACCAGTTCCTTCTTCTGTTGGCTTGTATATCCTTCCGGAGTCGTACCTGTCATCAGGAAGTGTATAATATCTTTAAAGTGGTTTTCCGTGATGCATACTGCAAAGAGCGACGTGTCGGGTAGTCCTTCCTCCAAATTCATAGGTTCCTCTCTTGTTTCAATGCATGACAGATGATCTGAGCTAGCATTCAAGTGTCTTGTTTTTGCAATAACTTCAAAATCATACTCATGGAACAACAAAAACCACCTGCATATCCCCTCCCCAACACAGGCTTGTTCACCAGGTATTTTAATGTCGAATGGTCTATATACATCTTAAAATATCCATCCAACAAATAATGCCTGAACTTCTCGAGCGCATACACCATAGTTAGTCCTTCGCACTTTGTCATGGAATAATTTTTCTCAACTTTAGACAACTTCCTACTTGCGAACTCTATAGGGTGATCCAAGTCCCCTTCACTGACCTGTGTCAGTACTACTCCCAGCGCAATACATGATGCGTCCACTTGCACATGAAATTACTTCTTCCAATCCATGAAGACTAGGATCAGTACGGTGACCATTTTATCCTTAAGCACATCCAATCTTTTCTGGAATTCTTCATTCCAACAGAACTTAACATCCTTCTTTAACAGTTTTTCCATCGGCGTTGTGATTTGGGTGATTTGGGCATAGCTCTTGATGAATTTCCTATAGTATCTCGTATGCCCCAATGTTGCACACAGCTGTTTCACATTCCTTGGCGCCTCCAAATTGATTATGACCACGATCTTCGCAGGGTATACCATCAAGCCTTGTCTACATACCACATGGCCCAACAAGATCCCAAAAGGGACACAAAATAAACATTTCTTCAAATTGAGTGTGATCTGGTACCTCTGGTATATATCTAGCATCAAGCGCAGACTTGCCAAATGGTGCTTCACTAGTTCGAACATTGTCCAATCGTCAAAGTATACTTCCACAAATTTATGAAGGAAATCCTTAAACGTCGTGAAGACTACGCGCGAAAATATCGTCAGCGCGTTCTTTAGCCCAAAAGGCATCACTGTATACTGAAAGCATCCCCATTCAGTCATGAAGGTTGTCTTACTTCTATCCTCTAGCGCGATCTTGATCTAATGGTACCCAGAGAACCCATTAGTGAACAAATATGCTTCCTGGCCACTAAGATTATCCAGAACCTCATCGGTGAACAGAGTTGGGAAGGGATCATGCACACAGGCATCATTCAACTTCCTAAGATCTACGCATATCCTTATTTCTTCCTTCTGCTTCTTTTCCCAAACCACTATTGGGCTTACCCAATCAGATTCTTCCACCGGTTCAATAATGCCTGCCACGAGCATCTTGTCTAACTCTGAGGGGACCCTTTCTTTATACTTTGGGTTGAGGAAGTAAGGTCTTCATAGGTTTCGCGTCTATACTACTAGTGTAAGGGCCTAACAGTGATCTTCATGACACCTAGGTCCCTTATTATCCCCTTGAGATCTGAAAACTTTGTGGAAAATAGATCTTGATATTCGCGGAGTAGTTCGACGACCTTATCTACTGTCGTATCGTCCCAGTAGTCCCCAATATTTGCAAATTCAGCTCTGCCTCTGTGCCAATGTTCACTTGCCTGGTTTTGAGCATATTAGTTATGTCTGGGTTCGCTAGCTGTGGTCCTTCAACTTCACGGCATCCTTCAGTCTCTGGAATATAAATCTTCCTCGGGTCTTTGTCTTCTTCTTCCACTGGGACATTGTAGCACTCCAGCGTGTGGCTCTATTGGGTGGTCCAATCATGTTGAACAAATCTTGAGGATCCTGCGGTATCTTGAAAATTGTCATCTTAACCTCCTGCAACGCTTCATCAATAGATTCAAATCCATCCTCAAAACTGAACGTCATAAAAAATCACTGGTGCAAAATATCCCATTCTTCGGTGCCATGGCGAAGTTCCATCTCCAAGTACCAATTCATTGGTATAACATCCAAGGTATGACAAAACAGATGGACCCATTCCAGTTAAGGCTTGGCTCCGTACACTTAAGTCCATTTGGCCAAATGGTCGTGCGGATCATTACTCCCATCATATTTTTCTATTAATCGCACTTTCGGATGACCAAAGCGTACCCTCATCATCCTCCTATATTCGTGCCAATCATCAAAACTATCTTTTTGCGTACCCCACCATCTTCCGGGCGTAGCACACAGCGCCCAATATAATGCCTGGAAACGATGCTTCTTTGGTACTTCCCTTTCAAATGCGTCCAAAAATTGATCAACATCAGTTAACCCATCATAGTAAGCCATATTTCTTACCTCTGATGATACACAATGCAATGACTTGGTCATCATATTACAGCGCAGCGTAGATACTTCATGCAGTCGATTCTACCAGTGCTCCAGTTCTTCATCTAAATTTGATGTGTAGGAGTTCTTGCGGTCCCATGAAATACGTCAATCTGCTGTTGGATTCACCCAATCCTGGTCTTGCGCCGTTATCTTGTAAATCTGGTCCAAATCGTCATCAATTTCATAACCAATTCAATATAGTGCGGTCCTTCTGCAAGGTCCAGTGGCACCACTACACGGAGTGATTTCTTCTCAAATATCATCTTTCGCTTCTTCAAGTTGATTACCCCATTCATGTTAGTGGCCCAATCGATCCCAAGGAGCGCGGGGTAGGGATTGCTATCATCCACAATCTCTATCACTTCAAAATCCGCTAGTGCGCTCGTGCCTTCGATATCAATTGTTACCCCCTGCAACCTCCCCATTGGGATGACTTTTTGCTAATTCGCCATTCTTAATTGAATTGGAGACCACTGTAGTGCAGGTATCCCCATTCTTTCCCATGTTTGTTTCGGCAAAACATTCACGTCAGACACTAGGTCCAAGATAACTTGGTCCATTTCATATTCTCCTATCTGCATGGTGAGTCTCATCTAACGTCCAGTTGTGTCTTATGCTTACCAAGATTCATAACTACATGCGGTCCATCAGTAGCGGTTTCCTTACCAGTGCACCTATTGATTAGCTCATGCAGTCCCTTCACAACCTTACTATCGCGGAGCAGTTTCATGTAGGTCTCCAAGAACGTGGTAATGATGGACGGGTCCATTTCTTCAACCGGCTTCTCCTGACTCCCTGAGGTAGAGGCCTCAGCGAAACTTTTCTTTGCTTCTATAAATGTTTCTTTTGCACATTCTAGCAAACATGGTCTCCTTTTCTGGTGCTTTTCAGACCCACTCGCCTTCTTCAGGCTGCTTCCCCTTATCCTCACCAATCGTCAGTCCACTCTGCAACACAATATTTACCTTGGGGTCTTCCTTGCGAGGCTCAATCCTCATCATCTGCAGGTTTTGAGTCAGTTACTGAGGTTACACCCCCTTCTCACGTATCTTGGTGATCTGAAAATGGGGCTCTTAGGTTTCTTGTCTAACTTACAAGAACCTCTCCCACTTCCGAAGCTTTAAATTTTCCCAAGTCTTAATGATTAACCAATGTGGAATTAAGAAATGCTTTAAAATATAGGTGTATGCTTGTATTTGTTTTTGACTGTTGAGTTCTTATGTTCATTTGCTTATGCTGATGTGAAACACAAATAACAGTAAATAAAGCAACAATTCAACAAACCCATAAGACAACAATATAATATGGAGTTCGCCCTGATATCTTGGGCTACGTCTCCTTGAGCTCTAATCAACTCGATTAGACTCTCTGGGATTACGGCTTCAATTCTTTTACAAGTGTTATACTTAACTCCATTGGTTTACAGTTGAACCAATGGGCTTAGAATGCCATCTTACCCCTGGCTGTCCTTGTTCTACAGACAGGTCTAGGCTTCTCTGCACTTGACTCCTTTAGTCAGTGCTATGAGCTTCTCGAGCTTCTGGCTTCTCTAACTCCCTTGGAGTTATGCATTTGTCTCTAGAACTCCTTCTCCTATCTTCAACAAACCTTAGACAACCAACCACAGCTCGATCATTCGATCTCCTGTTGTGTTGCAACTTCACTGCAGCCTCGTGGCTCTTTAGAAGTCTATTAAATCTCTCAAGCTCTACAGCTCTGCCTCCAACCTCTAGTGGCTCTGCCTATTAAAGTGAGCTCAATTTGAGTAACACACAACAGATACAATCAGTAGGACTATACTTGGATCCCCTAAGTTTCTCTGGAGTACACAGACTCTCTGGAGTACTCTCTCTGTCTTTGTCTTAACCCTAGCTCACTTGTTGCCTTTGATTATTTAGGTCAGCTCGGCTCTGGTTTTTGTGCTTCCAGGTTTGCTTACTGCTCCCTGGGCTGCCCCCTTGCTCCTCCCTATCAGTCTGTGGCTTTAAAGCCAATCTGCTTTCTCACTGTTTTTTTCTGCTTCTCGGCTTTCTGGTTCCCTACATCCGTCCATTTGAATCCCTTCTTTCGGCGGTCACAGTAACTTCCTAACACCTTATAGGGAGGTGGCCACCTATTCCTTTAACAGATGAGCATGTCAGGTTCACTAGAAACACTCGATCATTTGAAACAGCCGTTATTTCCGTTTACTCCAAGAATGCCCGTGAAACACGAACCTCTTCCAACTCATCGTCCACGTCGGACTTCAAAATCCCGCACAATCTACTTTATAACTTTGTCAAATCCAGTCATCCATCGGGTTGCATCTCCACTATTGATCTGGACCCTCCAGATCCTATGGTCATCGCACATATCGGGTGGATAACTTTCTCAACGTTTACCCGTCTGATGTGAGCGATTTTCTCTCTCTTCCCCTGAACGCATGTCACTAGCTATGTGGCATGAGGCGGGACTCGGTCTAAACCACTTACTACTCGAAGCCCTTTCGATATCATGTCAGGTTCTGTGCAAGCCCACTTCGGATGGAACCGAAACACTTTCTGCTGCATTTCATGATTTTTCAAGTCCGAGCGCATGTGGCTCTCCTTCTTCGAGGGGTTTTCCCTCCGATATGTGATTCCTCCCCTGTTGACTCAAACCATTGCTGACTTTGCTAATTCGTGACAACGTCGTTACCATGGTTCGCCACTCTATGCGCTTGATCAACGACCCTTGTTGATTCGCGCTGATCGTAGTTAGCAACTGGCATGAGGATTCCTCTGATAAGCTTGATCTTCACAAGATTTTTAATCTTTGGCATAAATTATAGAGAGTTCATGAAGACTTAGAGAGTTTCAGGATCCATTTTGGATCACGCCTTCCCACTAAAAGAACTTTTGGTCCACCAAAAGACTTATATACTGATCTGAGCAGTAAATGAGAGTAACAGCACCCTCTTCTTTCAGCCTTCCTACACTTGCCTTTGCATAGTGCCTTTGAACCAAAATCTCTAACCACTTCCCTTCTTGGATGGGTTGGTCGTCTCAGGAAGAATTGTTTTCCTCCTTGACTTCATGCATAATTTCTGTTGTGAAGTTTACATAAGGTAGTTTGAACTTCATTGCCTTGATCCTTGATCCAAGGTGGCTCAAACGAATGTGAAGTACATCTGCTCCACAAAACTTTCATCTGTACTTGTTTGAAAAGCTTCCAACAACAACTGTTAACAACAACAGGCATACATACAACAACTGGATGGACTAACTCCTGCTTCAACAAAAAAATAGATTTCACATCTTGTGAGCCCTTCCATGTCTTATATCTGCATACAAATGATTGACTAGATAACAAATAAAACATGCCTTTACAACAAATGACTCTTCAAGTCAAGCATGTAGGAAAATACCTTTAGGACTCTTTTCCAAAAGATGAAACACTTCATTATCATCTCCCTTTTGGAGACCAAGTTAACTTCTCCCAAGTCAACATCACATGCATACTTAAAACAAAGTAATCAACCCAACAAGTTAATTACACATACATGTTCAAATACAAGGAAATCATCGGCATCCCTGTGTTCATGCACACCATTCTCATGCATGCACTCCATCTTTCAACTTTCGCTTAAGTACATTGTACTTTCGAAGCTGAAATGAACATATTGTTACAACAACAAAGTGAGTTTCCTACTCAACTTCTTTTCATTTACCATTTTGGTAAGATCATGCAACTTGCATTTATTCCAAAAAGAAATGCAAACAGATACATCAATAGACATGCAGTCTTAATTGGATAAGAATTCTAACCATTTCTTACCAATCCATTTCAAAGCTCCCTCCTTTGTTTGCACATCAGCATCAATATGTCAATCATTCTGAAACACATCAATCATGGAATCTTTATTTCCATCCCTACCATTTTCTTTTTCCACCTTCTCCTTCAGCTTTGGTGGGAGCATTGTTGGATTTAGTGTCCAACACTTTGCAGCAAGATGTCCTTGCTTATGGCAGTAAGTGCACTGCATGTGCATCCTCTTGATAGCATGATTTGCCTTGTCCAATGGACCTTTGGCTTCTTACTTCTTTTCCTTCTTTTTCTTCCTGTATGCAGCCATTTTCTTCCAACATCTAGAAACATCATGGTTATCCAAACCACAAAAGGAACATGCAACTTTTTTTCCATACTTATGTGGAAATTCATCATGCTTTGAAAAATCAAAAGGAATGTGTTTAGAACTAGATTTATACCTGCCTCTTTCACCTATATTGCCTTCGTGAGGAGGTGAAGCAAATGAAGAAGTGACTCCCATTGGAACACCATCAAACTCTTCAAGGCTATTACAGTCTCCCCAACTCTCTAGTTCAAGTGTGTCTTTCTGAACACCTGCATCCTACAATTGATGTTTCAAGCTATTTCATTCCTCTTGGATGCAACTTTCACACTTCTGAGGTAGAGGACATGAAATGAAACTCCTCCTTGGGACTATTTCACTGGCTTTCATGGCAGCTTTGGAATTCTCTCCATAAGACTGTCCATAACCAAGACCCAAATATTTAGGCCTTTCCTCAACCATTATTGGTTCAACAATACCTTGTGCATTCTTTCCCAAGCCCTTTCCTTCATAGCCCATCTTGGACATTATCTTGGAACCTATGCCTTTGGTATGTTTTTCAAAAGAACCAATATAAGCATTCTTGGAAGAATTTGAAGACAAACAGGAATGGTTTACATCTTCTTCAAGTTGATACTTGGCCAAGGCTTCTTTGGCAACAAAGAGTTGTGACTCCAAATCATGCATCCTTTTCAGGTTCATATTTGCAATATGAAGTTGCCTCTCCATTTCCTGCAATTTACCAGAAAGCATCTGCTTCTCTTCCTCCACGGAATTCAACTGCTCTCTAAGTATGTCGCTCTTCCTTCCATCCTCATACATTTCTCTCACCATATCCATCATGGTGGACAAGTCCTGCTTCATGTCTCCATTAAAGGAACTTGGGGAGCAAGAAGAATTTGAGAACTCACTTGTAGAAGTTGTCATTTTCAAAGTGCACAAAAGAACTTCAAACAAGATTATTAAAGAGCTTATTCAGTAACCTCTTGCATCAACCTTTTGTGCTCCAAGGATTGCCCTGAGGTCCTTTGGGATAGAAGAATGCCTTCAGCCCTTCTTCCTTCTTATCCTTCCTGGATTGAGCTATCAATAGCTTCCCCTTCACCTCTGCAAAGTCAAACAATAGTCAGTGTGCAACCAAGCATACAACCAATGAGGCAATCAATCCTTGATTGTCCGAACAACTTTCAGACAAGCAATATTTTCCCTGTCAATCAAGCATCCTGATACAACCTTCTTTGAAGGTGGGGTTAATCAATCTTAAACTCTGATACCACCTGATCTGAAAATGCAGCTCTTAGGTTTCTTGTCTAACTTACAAGAACCTCTCCCACTTCCAAAGCTTTAAATTTTCCCAAGTCTTAATGATTAACCAATGTGGAATTAAGAGATGCTTTAGAATATAGGTGTATGCTTGTATTTTTTTTTTACTATTGAGTGCTTATGTTCATTTTCTTATGCTGATGTGAAACACAAATAACAGTAAATAAAGCAGCAATTCAACAAACCCATAAGGCAACAATATAATATGGAGTTCACCCTGGTATCTTGCACTACATATCCTTGCGCTTTAATCAACTCGATTAGACTCTCTAGGATTATGGCTTCAATTCTTTTACAAGTGCTATACTTAACTCAATTGGTTTACAGCTGAACCAATGGGCTTAGAATGCCATCTTACCCCTGGTTGTCCTTGTTCTACAGATAGGTCTAGGCTTCTCTGGACTTGACTCCCTCAATCAGTGCTCTGAGCTTCTCGAGCTTCTGGCTTCTCTGACTCCCTCAGACATCTATGTTTGTCTCTGGAACTCCTTCCCTGTCTTTGACACACCTCAGAAAACCAGCCACAACTTGATCATTCGATCTCATGATGTGTTGCAACTTCACTGCAGTCTCGTGGCTCTTTAGAAGTCTATTAGAGCTCTCTGGCTCTGCGGCTTTGCCTCCAACCTCTAGTGGCTCTGCCTATTACAATGAGCTCAATTTTAGTCACACACAATAGATACAATCAGTAGGACTGTACTTGGATTCCCCAAGTCTCTCTGGAGTACACAGACTCTCTAGAGTACTCTCTCTGTCTTTGTCTTAACCCTGGCTCACTTGTTGCCTTTACTTCTTTAGGTCAGCTCGGCTCTAGTTTCTCTGCTTCCATGTCTGCTTACTGCTCCCTAGGCTACCCCCTTGCTCCTCCCTATCAGTCTGTGGCTTTAAAGCCAATATGCTTTCTCACTATTCGTTTTTGCTTCTCGGCTTTCTGGTTCCCTGCCTCCGTCCATTCAAATCCCTTCTTTTAGCGATTACAGTAACTGCATAATGCCTTATAGGGAGGTGGCCTCCTATTCCTTTAATGGATGAGCATGTCAGGTTCACCAGAAACACTTGATCATTTGAAACGGTCGTTATTTTCATTTAATCCAAGAATACCCGCGAAACACGAATACCAACTCATCGTCCACATCGGACTTCAAAATCCCACACAATCTGCTTTATAACTTTGTCAAATCCATTCATCTATCAGGTCGCATCTCCGCCATTGATCTAGACCCTCCAGATCCTACGGTCATTGCACATATCGGGCGGATAACTTTCTCGATGGTTACCCGTCCAATGTGAGTGGTTTTCTCTCTCTTCCCCTGGATGCGTGTCACTCGCTGTGTGGCATCGAGCGAGACTCGGTCTAAACCACTTATTGCTTGAAGCCCTTCCAATATCCTGTCGGGTTCTATGGAATCCTGCCTCGGACAGAACCGAAACACTTTCTGCTGCATTTCATGATTTTTTGAGTACGAGCACATGTGGCTCTCCTTCTTCGAGGGGTTTGCCCTGTGATATACAATTCCTCCCCCATTGACTCAAACCATCGCTGACTTTGCTAATTCGCGACAGCGCGCATTACCATGGTCCGCCGCTCTGCACGCTTGATCAACGGCCCTCGTTGATTTGCGTTGATCATAGTTAGCAACTGTCATGAGGATTCCTCTAATAAGCTTGATCTTCACAAGATTTTTAATCTCTGGCATAAATTATAGAGTTCATGAAGACTTAGAGAGTTTCAGGATACATTTTGGATCACTTGGCTAACAATATAGGGCAATCCCCTATCGAATGGTCAAACTGAGTACAATAGCAGCATGATAGATGCGTCGAATTCGGGAAGTCTCGCTCATAGTGTCCTGGTCCTCCACAATTGTAACAAATAATCTGCCCTCGAACTCTACCAGGTCCTCCTCCACCTCGGACTCGGTCATGCCCCTGATACTCGCCTCGTGGTCCTCCAGTGCCTTGGTCTGGAGACCGTGTTTCTGCCTGTACCCTATATGCAGGCATCCTATCCATCATTAATTTGTAACTTCGTCAATTGTGCTCATCATGACCCATAGATTGACAAAAGTTGCAGAAGAGCTATTGCGGTGTCTGTACGAATTTCTGTAGCAAATGGCAACTGTCTGTCGCATGTTTCCCAGCTACCTGACAGATAGCACACCATAGCGTGGGCCATGTACTTGGCCCTGTTGTAGCTTCCAACCTCAGAGGCATTGTTCTCCACCGATGCAACATAATTTGCGAAAATAGGACAATGATCTTTGTCATGCCCCTGGCTTTTTCACTTTAGGCACCACACTTCTTCGCGTGCCTCTGGCCGAGCTATTCTATCTTTCTTTAGACTTTGCATTTGGAGGCAAAGGTTCTACAACTACGTGTGAATCTGCAAAACCCCCATATTAGCATCCTGCATTGGTGTCTCGTGCAATCTCATAGCGATTTCTAGAGCTTCTTCCTGGGTCCCGATCTTCTGTTGTGATACTGTAACCCTTAGGTGAGGTAGGAGCGAGGCCACAAACCATTCTCAATGATTCCCATCAGTCAAATTCATGTTGGCTTCATAGATCGTACACTTAAATCTTTGATCCAAATCCCAGGGCATCTCTCCAGGCTCCATCATGATCTCCTTAAATCCCACAATTGATTGCGCCTCAGACTTAGGTCTACTAAATTCCTTATTCAACACAGTCTAGATATTGGCCAATGTGGACGTCAGATTATCAGTGCAGTACTTAATGTACCAAGTTAGTGTGCGGTCCTACAAAGCACTAACCAATGTTGCTTTCTTCATTTGATCATCCGTGAAACCATGATCTTCCCACACAACCTTCGCGACGAACCAAAATTGGTTTGGATCTTCGTTTCCTACACCCTTGAACACAGGTAGCTTTACGGAGTTCGCCATGTTGAACAGTGGTGGAGGTGTGGATGAGGGGGTAAGCGGTGGAGGTGAGGATGGAGGCGATGTAGGTATTTGTTGGAATCCCTATCTTATCAACTAAATAATGCTCAGCGGAGAAGCCTGTGTTTCTCCTTCATCGTCATTCAGAGGAGGCTTAATCAGCGAGCTATATTAAGGGCCTTTTCTTCCTCAGTCCCTGAAAGTCCTTCCACATTGCGTAGCCCAAAAAACAAGGTAACTGCATAACCCGCTTTTCACACAAGAGCATCTTAATGCAAGTATTTAATGATTTCAAATACTTACCTCGCAACCCCTTGAAGAAGCGGTGCTTTGCTTTGCTATAACTAACCAAAGTATCGACCACGAACTCTGTCACAAACCCTCCTATGATACATTTGAGCCAATGATCGATAGCGCCCACAATCTTACCTTTAGATGCTTCCAATATATGCACTAACTTCGGGGTCCAGACAATCAGATTGTTAAGCCTCCACCTCCCTTGGTCGTCTATGAACTTCGTGATCCACTCGTATAATTAAACTAGGAAGGAACATAAGAATAGTTCTTGTATCTCTGTGTACAGATATCTATCCAACCATTCTTCTTTCATCAATCGCGGATTACTGTTTTCTTGCAACACAAATTCATGGATATTTCTATCCAACCAGTCTTCAATCTCCTTCTTAGTTGGATTCCAATGATGCAACATCACACATCTTGTTATGTAGATCACGGTCCCGACAACAGAACCATTTGTTGGCTTGTTGGGCCTTGACCCAAGTTCAGCATTAAGCAGCCAATAAAATCCCTACACTACTGGCCCTTTCAGCATCAATCTGCAGAGCGCAGACTGAAGTCTCACCTGAAGCAATATGGGGGGATGCAGGAACCAATTTTCTACACCTTGAGATGGTTGTGATGTTGGTTATTTGCCCTAACCTTCCTTTGCGTAGATCGATAAGCCCTTTAAGGCTTATCAAAGTACTTCTCTTATTCGTCCTCGAAGCCTCCGCAAAAGTCTCTGGTCATCCTTCGCAGGCCATAAATAGATAGATCAGGAACTAGGGACACCTATAATTACTCTTACTTCTATATCTACCCAGATCCGCTTAAGTATTAGTTACTTTAACATGCGTTACGGTTATCTTCGAGTAAACATATATTCCTACTTGCGTTCATACGACAAAGTAAAATACATAGATTCGCTCATCAATATAGCATTACTTCATATTCCAGTGTTCAACATAACATAATCACAACATTCATAACAGAGGTAAAATAACGCATACATAGATAATTGCATAATATTCCTCTTTATTAATAATCCAGATTTCTAGTACAAACTCCAACTGCCTTGCACACAGAGTTGCAGGGGTTTGCGCACTCAGCTGTGGACTTCTACCTTAGGCCTCTTCTCACTCAGCTACAGATCCTCTTCCTATGCTAAGACTCTTCGCTCTTAGTTCTCACAGACCCATACATAAAACATAGCACCAAAACTACCTTAGACTTTTTCTAAGACTCCATTTTTATACAATCCCATGGTCTGCGGACCATGTGTATATCTCTAAAGCTTACATGACTTATACAAAAAAAGGGCAGAAAACCCTTAGTAACTCTTTACATTTTCACACTCCGCAGTCACAAAATGCGGAGACTTAAAATTCTTTACACAAAACTTGGACCTTTAGCCCCAAAACTTGGGCTTTTAACCCCAAAATTGACCCTAGGGGACCCATTCCCAATAGGTTGTTCTACATATACTTCCTCCTTAAGTGAACCATGCAAGAAGGAAGTCTTGACATCCATCTGGTGTAGATTCCATCCTTGCGAGGCAGTAAGGGCTATAATTGAACAGATGGTGGTGTAGTGGGAAACCGGTGAAATTATATCATCATAATCTACACCTTCCTTTTGAGAGAAGCCTCAAGTTACAAATTTGGCCTTAAACTTTTCAGCACTTCCATCAGCTCCATGTTTGATCTTGTAGAGCCATTTTGAGGTGACAACAGATTTTTCCTTGGATCTAGGGACCACATCCCAGACATCATTCTTCATAATCAACTCATACTCTTTTTTCATTGCCTCCTTCCAAACTTGGTGCTTTGCAGCGTCTTCAAATATGCAAGGCTCAGATTGAACAATGGTGCTCATTGCAGTTAAGTACCCTTGGTACCTATTCAGCTTCTTGCTTTCACGAAATGTCCCCTTAGGTGAAATATGTCTCTCAATATCTTCTAGAGTCTCCCTAATCCATGAGGGCCTCCTTTTTGAGGAGGAGGGCTCATGAGGGGGTGGATCAATGTGATCCATTCATCCTTCAACATCGGGCATCAACTCATCCTGCGGGTCTCCCTGGTTTCCTAAATTTGCTTCTTTGTCCTTCCTTGGAAGAGGAAGGTTACTAATCTTCCCAAGGGAATCATCCTCATCGAAGGTGAAATCATGAATTATATCCACTTCTCTTTGACCAGACACATAGATTCTATATGCCTTAGAAGTTTCATTGTATCCCACAAATGTTCCTTTTTTCCCAGAAGCATCCAATTTTCTTCTCTTTTATTTTGGCACATGCAAATATATGGGGCTACCAAAAATTCTAAAGTAAGAAACATCAGGTTTCTTACCGATGAAAACTTCTTCGGGAATTTTGGAGTCCAATGCTTGATGAGGGCATCTATTTTGAACATACACTATGGTGTTTTCAGTTTCGAACCATAAGAACTTCGGAAGGCTTTGATCATGAAGCATGGCACGAGTGGCTTCTATAATAGAACAGTTCTTCCTTTCAGCAACACCATTTTGCTCAGGAGTATATGTGGTAGTAGTCTCCCTCTTAATGCCAACTTCTCTACAATAATTATTGAACTCATTTGATTCTACTCGGTTCCATTATCAGTCCTCAATATTTTGATCTTCTTCCAAGTTTGATTTTTGGCCAAAGCTTTAAAAGAACAAAACCATGAGAATACTTCGTCCTTCTTCTTTAAGAAATATATCCAATTCTTGCGAGAGAAATCATCCATAAAGATAGAATAATACAAATATCCTCCCAATGAGTTCACGGGCATCATACCAGATAGATCAGAATGAACCAATTGTAATATGTCGGTAGTCTTGCTATTACTTGAGGGGAATAGTCCCCTTATATGCTTTCCTTCGTCACACCCCTAACAAACACCTTCATGCTCTACTTTTAATTCAACAATACCTATCACCATCTTCCTCACATCGGGTAGAGCCTTATAATGTAGATGAGAAAACCTCTAGTGCCATAATTAGGATTGAAGTGATGTGTCGCAAGACATAGCTCCCAATGGGATTCCTCCAACTTGATATAGGATATCAACCTTGAATCCAAGTGTAAATTCATCTTTGAAATTTTTATTCCACACACGTAACTTTCCATCGATGAATTCCACCTTGAATCCTTTGTCCTCCATCACCAGATAGATACCAGGTTCTTCTTTAGATCGGGTACATATAGTACTTCTTATAGATGAATGGTGTTACCTTGATATAATTGAAGAGTAACATTCCCAACTCCCTTTACGAGATAGGTGGCATTGTCTCCAAGGATAATTTCCAAGTTTGTATCCTTTTCAATCAGATTTGAAAGAGCTTCCTTATACCCAGTGAAGTGCCTTGAGGCACCACTATTAATCAACCAATTTCCCAAAGTGTTAGGAGGAGATGCAGTAGAAAGGGAAAATATAAGATAAAATTCTTTTTGTTTGTGATCAACAACATTAGATTCATCATACCTGGTGTTTCTTGTGTTGAAGAAAGTGTAACTAGGTTTAGTATTTATAAATGTACTTTTGATATTTGTATTTATTCAAGAAAAGAAATATTATTTTTATAATATATGTCAATGAGTTTCTTGCTCATTGAAGTAGGTCAAACAAGTGTTTAAGTGATTCTAGGAAGTCAAAAGTCAAAGTATTTATGTAAGACCCTTAGAGGGCATGTTACACTATGTATAAAATAGTATAAAGGTCAAAGGAATACCTCCAAGCAAAGTCCAAGTTCTCTCCATGCAAAAATGTCCTCCAAATGAAGCAAATCAATGGAATAAGTTCAAGTCAGCCTATAGTATTCTAGTCGGCCTTCAAGTTAGCATAAAAGGAGGGAAAATCCTCTATATATAGAGGTTGTCCACTCCATTACAACTTCAACCAATTACCTCTTAAATCAGCAAGCAAGGAAGACCGAAAAAGGAGAATAAAATTCAAAGAAGAAGGAGCCTGTAGTGCAGCGAAGAAGGAGAGACCTAAACCGAAGTTGAAGGGATTGTTTTAAGGGTGAAAAACAGTCACACGTGTGAGAAATAGAGGACAACCTACGATCACTATAGTAGCAAGATAACAGTCCTATATATCTCATTGTTTGGGCTATAAACCTATGCCTATAAGGCCTCCTACTCAAGTGAAGAAGATAGTCTCTCAAGCGAAGAAGAGAGGAACCAAAGTATAGGAGAAACCTCCCACACGTGCGAGAAACTGTGCAGCCCTATCAAGTCTGCAACTACACCTCAAGAAGAAGCTAATTTGGATCAAGGGAAGGAAGGTATCCTCATTGGTGAATGATCTCACCAAGGACCCAAGATTGAAGTATCTTCTAGAGCTCACATAAAAAAGGTCCATCACGAGTTGCCGAAATAAGAAGGAATACGAATTGCCGAGAAACAAAGTGTAGAAAGGACTTAACTATTGCTTGGAGGATATTCTAGTCAAGGGTCTAGGGTTTGGAATTTATCAAGAAAGAAGATTCAATAAGATAAAAAAACTTATCGAAGGGTTTTCCTCTCAAGGGAAGAGAAGTTTGGCCTTGGCAGAGAGCCAACATCTTGTGTTCTTATTTTATGTTTTGATAGTAGTTTTATGAAGCACACATACATGCATTAATAAGGGGAAAATAATATTAAGTTAATACAAATTTTAAAAAGACTTCACAAATTGTTATCTAGTCCCGAAGAATCACACTACACCTAATTTCCCTAGATTCTTCAGCATGGAATCAGAGCTAAGGTGACACATCAAGGAAAAGGAAACTCAAGAAAACTAATCAAGGAAAGGAATCTACAAGGTTGAAGCATCAAGCCAAATCTACTCAAGGAAAAGAAGGCATACCATCTATCGTTCATCGAGGAAGACTACAAAGCAAGGAGAAGAGCCTTACATAAAGGCACCTTCAAAGAAGAGAAGATCAAGAAGGGGCCTACACCACAAGAAAATCCATCAATCAAGTCTACTTGAAGCAAGACCACTTGGAGAAGGCAACTTGAAGAACATCAAGGTCCTAGAAAGGAAAGCCATCAAGTCTTCAAGGAGAAAGCAAATCCACTACATCTAAAAATCTATAAAGTAAGTATATATCCCCTTCTGAATATACATGAATGTCTTTATGCAATGAAAACAACAAATTGGTAGGTACCAATAACTTTCTTGCATGGAAGAAGAGGATTGATTTCGTTTTCAAGGAGAATGAACTCCTAGAACACATCAAAGGGAATGTTACTATTCCTGCTAAGGAACAAACTCAAGCCTTAGCCAAGTATAATAAGGATGAGACAAGATCTCAAAGAATTCTAGTAGAATCCATTAAAGACTCTCTCATTCTTTATTCTCCAAATTTGAGACATCCAAAGAAATTTATGATAATCTAGTAGAGCTATTCTCAGTATCCACAGCCGGAGAAGTGATATATCTAAGGAATGAATTGTACAAGAAGAAGATATCAAAGGAATGAATAGCTCCCTACTTCATGAACATCTCTGAGATGAGGGATCAACTTCAAGAGCTTGGGGAAGTCATGTCTGATAGAGAAATGACAATTGTAGTACTCAATGCTCTACCTGAGGATTGGGGTAACTTCGCGTCAAGCATATATGCCAAGAAGGAAGCAACCACGCTAAGTGAAATGTGGTCTCTATGCAAAACAAAGGAAACCAAACTCAAAACCAAGGAAGATGTGGAATCAAAGGAGCAAGCATTTGCTACCATGTCCAAGAGAAAGGGAAAATTTGGCAAATTTAGTCCACGAAGAACAAGCAACAAATATATGTCCAAAATCCAATGCTATGGATGCCAAGAATATGGACACTACAAAAGGAATTGTCCTAAGCTTAAGAAGGACAACAAAAACAAAAGCAAGAGGGAAGAAGCTCACTTGACTCAAGAGGTGAAAGAAGAAGAAAATAAGAAAAAGAAGGAAGATCCTCTGGGTCTCTACTATGACTAAGTCAAAATATTTACTTAAAGTCTTCTTTCAAAATTTTGAGTAGGATAGGAGCATGTAGGAATAAAATTGCATAGCTAGAAACATTTTCTAGAATCTAGAAGCATGAAGTACATAGAGTTCTAGATACTCATGTAGAAGTAGCATTTATAACGAGAAAAAAATTACATGGTTAGAAATATCTTCTAGAATATAGGAGCATGGTAGATATGGCTCAAGATATTTATGTAGAAGGAGCATACATAATATAGGACCTCATCCACAATGAAAGAAAATTGATCATGATTAAGAATCTTAGAAGACCTCCATCATCGAAGGAAAAGAAACATTTGCAAGGCAAGGGCCTTTAAGATCCTATGATGGAATCTTCAAAAGAAGGTTCATGAACCAAAGCAGATGTCTCATTGGGAATCCCATTCATGGGGTTCAAGAAAAGGATGATATGCAGGCAAGATAAGATGAAGAAAGAAGGGCCATACCAAGGACAACCTAATGAAGCTAAGATGAACAAAGGAAATCAAGATGAGGTATGTATGCATCAAAGTTTAGTCACATTATCATTGAGTCATGGGAATAGTTCTATAACATGATCAATTAGGAAAGAATCTCTTTCACCAATGACATGCTCGAAGGCATGTACTACAATACAATAAAGGTCAACAAAAGGATATGCTCACATAAGGAGTATAAGATTACTGACTAAGAAGCAAGAAGAAATGTTGACTAGTCTAGAAAGCAAGCAATGAAGAAGTCCTCTGAAGGAGCATAATATGGTTGACCAATTAATCCAAAGAGAAATAAATGAAGAAAAACATCAAGCATGTAAAGAACACCATGATCACCGAGAATCACTATCTGACCAGATACTTTGAACATATCTCCCGAAAGAAGGTAGGACAAATCTGACAAAGGAAGGAAGGACCCTTGACACGTATGAAGGCCTTGGAGATATGAAAGATGCAGATAATTGATTCTACTCTACAAATATGTTGTGATGAATAAGCCATCCAGCAAAAGAAAAAAAAAATTAAAGCAATATCAGGATGAAGTCATGATGGGCTACTAGGTCAAAGCATGTAAACAAGAAAGTATGAAAAAACATCCATGAGAATATTATTTCGAAGCATGGACAGATGACAAAGGAGTAGCCAGATGACAAGAAAACCTTATGTATGACAAGAAACCCACTTTCCACGAAGGAAGAAATGACATGACAAACCACAAAGGAAAGTGATCGATGGATGGTGCCCTACCTAGAAGAAGTTTAAACAAAGACTTCATGACATCAAAGAAAAGAAGGAGATCAAGCAGTTGAAGGACCCATGAAGAAGAAGTTGTTGATGAATGAAAGAGTTCCTAGTTAAGAGGGAGCTCTAAAATTTCCTTGATCAAGAGGGAGTTTTGGATCACCCCTGATTACAAAGGAGTGACAATTGTGTTTTTCCATCTCATGTATCATGCACTAGACCAAGATTTAACAGTCGTAAGTCTAGATGAAGGCCATGAATGGAAATGTAGACACAAGATAGACACAACACTGTTTTCTTCACTTGGGAAGAAAGAATGGGAATATTGGGTAATCATCTGGCATCCGATACTCTTTGAGGATGTGTAGGGCATCCAAGACAAGAGTAGGCAAGAGGACCGACATTCTTTGAGGACTGGGAACCCAAGACAAGAATAGTCCTAGAAGGTCATACTCAGTGAACATTTGGATGGGTATGTACCTTGAGAGACAATGACTAAGGTGTCTATAATCATTGGTATCGCCAACATTGTGCTCTGATCTATTGAGAGTTAGAGTTGTTAGCCAAGGCCTTGTTGTTGAAACAATGTTGGTTATTATGATGCTATAACAGATGGATTGCAAATCTGGTTTCTCTTATGTGAATTCTTCAAGATTGAAACATAGCGAAACACCTTGTAATGTTGTTTGAATACCTCCTTAGTTAAGAAGGAGTGTTGAAGAAAGTGTAACTAGGTTCGATCTTCACAAATTGTATTTGTTCAAGAAAAGAAATATTATTTTTTTAATATATGGCAATGAGTTTCTTGCTCATTGAAGTAGGTCAAGCACGTGTTTAAGTGCTTCGAGGAAGTCAAAAGTCAAATTATATATGTAAGACCCTTAGAGGGCATGTTACACTACGTATAAAATAGTTTAAAGGTCAAAGGAATACCTCCAAGCAAATTCCAAGTCCTCTCCATGAAGCAACGTACTCCAAGTGAAGAAAATCAATGAAATAAATTCAAGTCGACCTGCAGTCTTCTAGTTGGCCTTCAAGTCATCCTAAAAGGAGGGACAATCCTCTATATATAGAGGTTGTCCACTCAATTACAATGTCAACCAATGACCTTTGAAATCATCGAGCAAGGAAGACCGAAAAAGGAGAAGAAAATTTGAAGAAGAAGGATCCTCTAATGCAGCGAAGAAGGAGAGACCTAAACCGAAGTTGAAGGGATTGCTTTTAGGGTGAAAAATAGTCACACGTGTGTGAAATAGAGGACAGTCTATGGTCACTACAGTAGCAAGATAGCAGTCCTATATATCTCATTTTTTGGGTTAGAAACCTAGGCCTATGATGCCTCCTACTCAAGCAAAGAAGGGAGGAACCAAAGTATAGGGGAAACCTCCCACACGTGCGATAAATTAGGGTTGTAGTGCACCCCTATCAAGTCTGCAACTACACCTCAAGAAGAAGCTAATTTGGATCAAGAGAAGTAAGATATCCTCATTGGTGAAGGATCTCAACAAGGACCAAAGATTGAAGTATCTTCTAGAGCTCACATAAACAAGGTCCATCACCAGTTGCCGAAAGAAGAAGGAAGACGAAGTGTCGGGAAACAAAGTGTAGAAAGGAGAAAGGACTTGATTGTTGCTTGGAGGATATTCTAGTCAAGGGTCTAGTGTTTGGCATTGATCAAGAAAGAAGCTTCAATAAGAGAAAAACTTACCAAAGGGTTTTCCTCTCAAGAGAAGAGAGGTTTTGGCCCTGGAAGAGAGCCAACATCTTGTGTTCTTGTTTTATGTTTTGATAACAGTTTTATGAAGCACACATACATGCATTAATAAGGGAAGAAGAAGATTAAGCTAATAAAGACAAATTGTAAACAGACTTCACAAATTGTTATCTAGTCCTGAAGAATCACACTACACCTAATTTCCCTATATTCTTCAACATCTTGATCTCTTGGGAGGGCAACCATTTCCTTAATGAGGAGCAAGAGCATTCCTTTTTCCTTGGTTGTTGAATCTGCCATTTCTTTGATTATTTTTGCCCCTAAAATTATTGTTGTTTTGGTTCTCATCATCATGAAGTGTGTCTCTTATATTAGGACACTCCCTAGCATAGTTACCAACTAGTTGCAAATGAAGCATCTTCCCTTCCTTCCATTTTTGAAACCCGGCCTTCCTTGACATTTCTTCTTTGAACTTGCATTGTTCTTCTTTTTAGCATGAGCGGAGAATGTAGTAGGATCATTCCTATTTGAAGGCATATCTAGTTCCATCATCTTCGCTTCTTCTTGAGAACATCTAGTCAACAATTCTTCAAAACCTGGAATCGTGTCATTGTTAAGAAAAGTAGTGTTGAACACTTGTCATTCATGAGGGAGTCCTCCAAGGGAAAATGAGATTAAGCTCCCTATCAGCAATAGCTTCTCCAATGGAAAGAAAATCATTTTTTATACTCAATAATCCTCATGAAGTAGGATTGCGTATCCTCATTTCTTCCCTTCTTTATATCCTTCAGCTTGTTCTTGAGGAAAAGAATTTGGATTGCATTGCTAGATTTGAACATGCCAACCAACCTATCATATATCTCCTTTGATGTGTTCAAATCAGAGATGTACGCAACTAAATGCTTATTAATAGAATCCCTGATGATCTTCTTGGCTTTGACTTCACCCTTCTTGTACTTTGTCTTAACAGCAGTCGGTGCATTTGAAGGAGGTTCCAAACTTTTTCCCTACACATAATCCATAACTTCTTGCTCGTCTAATGTCAAATCAAGAGACATCTTCCATGCATGCTAAGCAGACTTATCATGAAGCTTATCATCATACTTGAAGTAGAATGTGGAGGCCATTGAATTTTGTCTTTGAACAATGATTACTCTTCTCGCTCTTGCTTGGGCTTTGTCTTCACCTCACCTATGATACCATGTTAATTGTGGGATAACAATGGTATGTTCTATGCTTAGAGCAATTTTACTTCAATTTATTTATCAGCCCAATATCAATATCCAATTTAGCAATCACATCATCATGATAGTAAAATGCAGATAGAACATAAAAAATAACAATAGAAGACAAGCCAATACAAGAGGACACAAGATATGGCACCAGCCAAGGAAAAACCCCAATGTGGGGAAACCCTTGATCAATTCATCTTATAATTCTTCAAAATTTCAGCAGAGAGGAAGTACAATATACAATATTCACTTGCCCAATCACAGTGAAATCTGATCAGTCAAACAGCAGAAACAGAAAGCCCTAACCCGAAAGTCAACACTGGTCAACAAGGAAAAATTGTTCCTCCAATTCAGCTTGGTCAAACCCAATCAACTCGGCCTCCAACAAAAAGTCAAATCAGCCCAAAAAAAGTCTGAAAAAGTCTAGTCAAACCTGGTCAACAAAATTCAAAGCATCAGCAAGCCCTAGTAAAGTTAACACTGGTCAAATGGAGGTCAAACTGCCTCAGATTTCATGCCTAGAACATTGCATGCCCAAACACAAATCGTCCACCCAAAACCGCACTCAAAACAGGTCAATGCAAGTCAAATCAACTTCCTACAATTTTGGTCAATGACTAGAACAGAAAAACCCTTTCCTTCTTCGAATGTTTGGAGAGTTTCCTCTTAAATTCGTACCCTATCAATGAAGGAGAGAGAATATTGTGAGTGAGTGAAGTGTCCAAATGAGGAGGAGGCAGCTTGTATTTATATGAAAACGTTGAGGATGAATAGACGTGACTGTTGGGCTTTTGAGCCTACATTAGTTTGTTGACTGACCTTGACAATTTATCAATAATCAAAATAAATTCATAATTCCATTTGTACATATCAGAATGGGATGATCTTTAGATCAATCCTACACCTCATATGAGCTATCCATTGTGAAGTTTGTCCCTAGTGTCCAAAATTAATAGATATTATCTCTAACAATGTTGCATTTTAAATCAGAGGTGTAAATGTGGAGAGAAAAAGAGAAGCACATGAAATCTGTTCCACTTTTGATGAATATTTGATCATGTTAATGTATATCCATTCCAGGGCATTGAAGTCTTAATCAAATTATTGTATAGGTAGAGAAATTCTATTGGCATTGGGCTTCTGAAAACATAGTTATTGACCACCAAATCATACTTAATTGGCAATACATTGATCTAGTATAAATAAGTGTGACATTCCCATTAGTTTTGGAGAAGATGGAATCGAAATGAGATACTTGTTACTCATTCCCATAATCATATTAATCTAAAAGACAAAAAAAAAAAAAAAATTGTTTCTTTTCATGTGGTTTGAAAGCACTAGATGCTAATGATAACAATATTTTTTTACAATGAAGACCTCATGTAAAACCCTCCCAATACTTCCCAGTGACCCATGAATGGTAAATAATGTAGACCATTGGTGCCTAAGATCCAACCACTTAACCTCAAAGGGATCAAGAGAGTCAAACATGTGACCTCCCCAACTTAGGAAAGATCTCATTTCTGGCTCATAATTACTTAAGCTAACCCTCAAGTCTACCAACAATGACAATATTATATAACATGGCATTGACAAAATCATTGCATCTAACCTACCAATTTGTTACATAACATATAACTCACTTGGTTTTTGTTCATGGTGGTGTTTACTAGTAATGAAATTTGAAAATTGATTAATATAAGAAGATATGATTAAAAAACGTTGTGGAAGTTGAAAAATCTATAATTCAAAATTATATAAATTATTTTTAAATTATAGAATCTAAAGCATAAACTTGAGGTAAAATGATATTAATAATTATAGTATTATGTTAAAAATAGCAACAAGAAATTCCAATTTAATATGTCCTTGAATTACATTGTGAATTAAATCGAAATTTTATTCTCATAGCAACTTGTAATAGTTAATTAAGCTAAATTGACCTAATTGACTTAGGAAATTCAAGTTGGAAGTCTATCTAGAGCCATATAGAGTGATCCCTAAATTTTAGGGGCCCAGGGTGAGTTCTTTTGAGTTGTAACTAGATAACTCAGTCTAATTGAGTTATAGTTAGTTAAACTAGTCCTAACTGTTGGAAGAACTAGTAGGAGTCTAGTAGTGGGCAAGTGCACCAGTGCATCCTCAGTACCACACCAGTTAACTGAAAATTCACTCGTAAATAACTCATGCATGTCAGTTCAGAGGAAGACCCAGTTGAAATTAGAGTTCCGAGACAGCGTACTATCAGTTGTATAATTTTTCAAGTTGTACAAATGTGGCATGCAATCAATTGAGGGCCTATGGATGGATTGCATTGTTATGGAAAGTAGATTTCCCAATTAAATATGGGTTAATTCTCTTGGGAATTGCGCAAGGAAGTAGGGGCTTGGCAGGCAACAAAATTGGCTAAGCATTGGCTTGAGCTAGCTTGTGAGGCAGAGAGTTAGATTGTACTAGTGCAAGAATTACTCGGCTTGAATAAACATTGTATTTTCTTCTCAGATCTTCTAGTTAATGTAATATAGATAGTCAGGGTTTTTAGCAATTATTTCCCCCCTAAAAATATTGTGTTATATGTGATTAATATTCTTTCTTTTTGTTTTCATCGATTAATTTTGATTTCCACTGAAAATTAAAGTAGATTATTATATTTTTTGTTAACATATCACGTAAGCTATTAAATCTACAAATAAAAATTTACATATTATTGTTTAATTTTTTAGTTGTTTTCACTTTATATTACACATAAATTTTACTGCAAAATTCAATTCATTAAAAATAATGGACTTCCAATTTAATAAAGAAATTATTCACTAAACATGATTATCTTTTTTTTGTTGAATCATAATATAAATGAAAAAGAATTTTTTTTTGTTGAATCATAATATAAATGAAAAAGAATTTTTCCCAAAACATGTAATTTATGGTTAATGAAAATATTTTAATTTTATTTTAAAAATGTGTATTTTATAAGTGAATCATTTTTATAGTGAAAAATAATTAGAATTAAGTTACACATTTTAATGAATAAACAAAACCTCTCATTCTTTAAATATTGATCTATGTTGACATGCTCTAAATAAGTTTGTAGTTCATATTTCTTTTATGTTAATCATACAAACTTCAAATTTAAGTTATGAAATGATTCCTATATAATTTCTTACACACTTTTGTACATATATGCATTCAATTTACTTAATAGCTTTTAAGTATTTTGCATACACTTTTGAACACGTGCATAATGCAATTTATGAAATGGTTCTTAAATTTTTTGAATGACATAAAAATGTTTTGTTTTTGTTGTTAGTGACGATGATTAATCATAATATGAAGTTTTAACTTTAATTTTTTGAAAAGGGGTTTTAAACCCATAAAAATCATATTTAAAGATGCTAAAATACGTATAAAATAGATTTTTGATTTTTTAAATATTTAGATTTATTAATAATATGGATATATTGAAGGAACTATACTTAAACTATGGTTATATCTATTTTTAAAAGGAATTATACTTAAATGCTATACGAAATCATTAAATTTAATAATAATATAGACATTAGGGATATTTTTATTATATTCTTATTCTTATTCTTTAATAAGGAACTCTAACTAACCATATTTATATTTAGAAAGTGTCAAAATTATAATCTCACTTTAAGAATATTTTCAAGACATTCTTGAATTATCTAGGATTTTGAAATATAAAGCGACAAGTATCAGGGGAGGTCTTGTGTTTCTCTTTCAAATTAGAACCCTCAAAGGAAGATTTGAATTGATGCAATGTTTACATTGTCCTATGTGCCAACAACAAATAGGTGAGCACACAAGCCAATCTTGGCACATATAAAAATTGTAGTGAATAGTTGATGTACACAAGTATTATCAATACATTCCATAGACATATAACATGAACGAGTACATTCCGCTTTGAGGAATGGGTAACTTCATACATACAACTGCCACTATTTCACTAAGTAGATCATTTGTTTTCATAAATGCCACAAGGGCCAGCTTACCTCATGTCTTCGAAGACTTGAATCACACAACTAGAGGCACAAAACTTGTGCCATACCACTCGAACTAAGTTCCTTCGACCATTCTAAATGTTTATATTGGGTATAATAACATAATGATAATAAAGATAGTGTGTCAAGCTATGAGTATTGTACATTAGTAATGTTTTTTATGCTCACAAATGCTACTACTTATTGAGTCGAAAGACGGTGTATAAGTATGTCCATGCTCAACTTGGAGTGGACACATGACCCTCTTAAAATGAAAATAAAATATTCTCTAAATAAAAAAGAAATGACAATTATAATAAAAAAGAAAACAGAATATGCTATGCATGTTTAATTAGTTGTCCATATAATCTAATATAATTTCATGCAAAGTAATTAGAAGTAAACAAATATGTGAGTAACATGTTTAAACTTTATACTTTACAAAAACATTTTAACAACTTATTTAAATAAATTATAAATTATTTGAAGATCTATGTTAACTAATTTATTTGAATTATCAACTTTATTATATATATATATATATATTATATATATATATATATTATAATAAAGAAATATTTTATGTGTATATAATAAATATCCAATGTGTGTTATGAGTCAAATGTTTTAATATGAATTAATATTGATGTATACTTAGAAATATACAACATTTAAAATATAATTTAAACAATGAAAAGTTTACACTTTTTTTTTGCACTCTAAAGTAAGTGTGCACCTAAAGAAATTTGATCTCTCTAGTTCATGTTAGATACGTACTTAAGATGGATCTATGTTGGTTTAATTTTGAAGGATTATGGTATTTTATTTATTATTCTTCTTATCTATTTGGATGATACGTCAACATTTTACAAGAGTTGGAAGTAGGGAAAATTTTAAGGATAAAAAATTATCTTGAAGTTTAAAAACATTGGTGAATCTCACTATTCCCTAACTTTACAAACTATAAAATGTTTATTGATATATTTGTAAAATTATTCAAATTTGTAATGATTTTATACATATTCTCTATATAGTGTTGGCAATTTTAAAGGTAAAATAATTTTATATTATAAAATTTGGGCAAATCATTTTTATAAAAAATGGAAAATGGTGAATCTCTTTTTTGGAAAAATCATGGAAAATTAACCCGCTTTTGAATATTGACCCCTAAAATTTTCCATACTTGGAATGCACAATGAACACCTTCAACAAGCCTTACAAGTTCTATAATAACACCAACTCCAATTGTCGAAAAATTGAAGTGACCTACTTATGATTCCTTTTTATGAAAAAGTATAGTTAACTTGTCTTTTTGAAATTTAAGTCCAATTCAATTATTTCACAAATGGTTACATGTAGCTTTTAGCAATCTAACCAATTACTTCTGAAAAATTATTTTGAACTATTCAATATTTGTTTTTAGTACCAACTAGTCTTAATTCAATGATAGGGTTCATGAAGTGTAAAGTTATTCACTGAATTTCTATTCACTTGTTGATAGCCCACATGAATGGCATGTTGAAAAGGAATTAACAGAAAATTTAGTGAAATAAATACTCTTCAAACTATTATATATTGCCACCCCTCAAACCATGTTTCCAAAAGCACTTCCAACAAACAAACAAATAAAATGCTAATTTTCTATCACTATTAAGTAAATTTAGTAGAATAAATACCGTTTAGACTTGCCATCTACTCCATAAGTAACTCATATTATAGGGTGTAACCCCTCAAACCATGTTTCTAGAAACACTTTCCACCAAAAATGTTAGTAATTTGGTCAAATAAATACCATTCAAACTTGCCATCTCAGCTATAAGTAACTCATATTATAGCTTATAACCCCTCAAACCATGTTTCTAAAAAGCACTTTCAACCAAGAATGTTAGTTTCCAATTACATCTGTTGATTAAGTCCAATGTTCAAACATAAGCTTGCTCATATGTTGGTACTTGCGAAAGATATCCCATCGTACTTTTTTTTCCTTTTGAAGTCATATTCAAAGAAACATTTTTCAAAGAGTTATTTTTCTTATAGTATATAAGACTTTGTGCTTATTGAGTTATGATTTGGTAGCAACATGGAGTGGTGGTTGTGATAATGATAGAGGTTCAAACTTTAATACATACTCCTCTTCAACGTAGAGTTGGCCTAATATAATTATTAATTACATTAAATATTGCTACTATGACCTTTAGAAATAAATTATTTATCCTATGAAGTTGAGAAAGTATTAATAAACCCTATTCTTCAATTAGGTATGTGATGGTATCTGAGGAGGTTGACTTTACTCTATTCATATAAAATACACAGCTTCCCATTTAAAAAAACATATCACTTCGGGTATGGTTGGTCCAAATCACTATCTATAGGCGATATTATCAATTAGATATAGTTGTTGTGCATACTCCAATTTCTGGATCCTGGAATAAAATACAAGAATTATCGATCGGGGATAATTATTTTGTATACTCCGATTTCTCGATCCTGGAACAAAATTAAAAAAAAGAGGCATATCCCGACGTTTGGAAGGCAAATACAGTACTACTCCGTGCAACAACTTCCAAATGGGAACATTTTAGGCTTAAAGAATAATTCGTTCTTCAAGTTAAACAACTTTTACATGCCACGAGGAAGCTTTAAGACGGCACATTCTACACTGTACGGACTTTAAGGTGATCATTTGAGAAAAAATAAGACTTTGCACAATCTTCCAAATATCTTTGCGCTGCATACCTGCGTTCTTTGGTCATACCTTCTTTCTTTGTGACCGGAGGTGGTTTCCAACCCCGGACAGGAGATTTGGTTTTGTTAGGTTATAGATCACAGTTTAAATCTATTTTAACTCATGATCTATCAAGTTCCAAGAGGGATTAGAGAGGGATCAAGAGAGGGGTTCAGGGAATCAAATCTCTTGAGGTAAACTTTTCTTTATATTTTGCACTCAAAAAAAGATTGAGATTTGCACCTTAAGAGATTCGATCCCTCTTTTTTTTAGATTTACAATCGATCTCTCTCAACACTTGATAGATCCTGAGTTAAGATGAATCTAAGCTTTTATATAAAACACACTATACAGTTGCATTCACATAAGAATGCCATCCAATTTCTCCATCAATGATACACATATTGCAAATACGTGTCTGATAATAACTAAATAACAATTCTACAATGCCGAATAAACACTTAAAAGCATCGAAAACTTTAATACCCAAGAAAACATACCTCCGGCCATTGATGCTACTCACACTTCGATATCAAATGAATATTTGCTCATCGCGGCAAAACTGAATAACTAACTACTAAGAATAGAACAAGATGACAACTCTTCACAGAAAAAACACAAAATGACTAACAAGTACCAAAATGGAACCGACATTAAACTCCATAGCCCCTCCAAGGAAATTTCTTCACTAAACCTCAACCGCATACACCCCTAAGTACTTCCACGCAGTTTGCTTCATCTTCAAGCCTTTGGGAACAGGGGCCATAACTATATATTATACAATAATTGACTCAAAGACTCTAGCTCTTGACCTCGAAGGAATTGAAACGCAGCAACAACAGACTCTGTACCACCACTGTAACTAGATACATTATACCCGCTAACGTGGGTGCTAATACATTAAAACGCATGGAACCAGGTAGAATTGCTTCAAGAGCGTATTCAAACGATAAGAATGCCAATTGACAGAGAATTCACTGGCCAGGAAAAATCACTACACAAGTCTCTCATCTGTGTGGCACTTCCAAGCTCTGTTCACTCTAACTTGATGGTGTAACGCTGAAGGGGATTGAGTTAGTGAGCTTGGTGACCAAACAGAAGCATTTATAGCCAAGCTTCCATCAAGCTTATGTTGGCTATGTGTCAAGTGTTCCACAGATGATGGTAGAGAACTGCTGAGGGAGTAATGGACTATTCCAAGTGCTCCCAACAAGAAATTAATTTAACAGCGTTGATTTCCATAATTTAAGGAAATAACTACAATTGGTTTCCAGAAATTATTGCAGTTGGTTTTCAGAAATTGGCGGCCGTTGAGAGAGGGAGCTTAACATTCTCCCACTTGGTCCATACTTCCAATCTTAATGTCTCATCTTAAAACCCATTGAAAATCTGTATTAAGTAATAAATACATGAATCATGGCGATAAGTCTTCTAATGACGGGTATTATCTTCCATGTATTACTATGTATTTATTTCTATTATAATTTATGTGGCAACAATTTCTTAATGAATAAACCCTATGTTTATTTTTGGTCCTACACAGATGAATTTTTTCAAATCAAATTAAGGTGCACATAAATATGAGAAAAACATCACAATAATTAAAACTTTCATTAAAATAATATTGTCCATACAATGGGAAACTACATAATGGAACCAAGTCTCATATTCATTACATGATCCTTGAATTTAAATGGTGGCATGCCCTTAGTCAAAGGACCAGCAATCATCAACTCAGTGCTAACGTGCTCAATGACCACTTTCTTTTATTTAACACGTTCCCTTATAGCTAAATACTTAATGTTGATGTGTTTATTTCGACTCCCACTTTTGTTGTTTTTCGCCATAAAAACAGTGGTTGAATTGTCGCAATACATTCTCAATGGCTTAGAATTAGAATCCATAATTCTAAGCCCAGAAATGAAACTCTTAAGCCATACACTATGTAAAGTAGCCTCAAAACAGGGGACAAACTCGGCTTCCATAGTGGAAGTGGCAATCAAGGTCTGCCTGGCACTCCTCCATGATATAGCTCCACCAGCTATCATAAAAATGTATCCTGATGTTGATTTGCGTGAATCAACACATCCAGCAAAGTCAGAATCTGAGTAGCCAATTACTTCCAAATTGTTCGTCCATCTATACATAAGCATGTAGTTTTTTGTTCCTTGAAGGTACCTCATTACTTTCTTTACAGCTCTCCAGTGGTCTAAACATGGATCACTCTGATATCATCCCAACATTCCCATAACAAATGCAATGTCAGGGCTTGTGCAGACCTAAGCATACATTAGGCTTCCGACAGCAGAAGCATATGGAATGTTCTTCATTTGTTCCCTTTCAAAGTCGTTCTTCGGGCATTGGTTCAAATTGAACCTATCACCCTTCACAATGGGAGCTACACTTGGTGAACAATCCTTCATCCGAAATCTCTCTAAAATTTTATTAATATAGGTTTCCTGAGACAGACGCAAGATGCCTCGGAATTTGTCTCTATGGATCTTATTGCCAATGACATAAAATGCCTCACCCATATCCTTCATATCGAAATTTTTAGAGAGGAATTGTTTCACCTCATGCAGCAAACCCTTATCATTGGTCGCTAGCAAAATGTCATCCACATATAAAACAAGAAAACAGATTTTACTCCCATTGACTTTCAGGTATATACATTGATCCATAATGTTTTCTACAAAACCGAAATGAGAAATTACATTATGGAATTTCAAATACCATTGGCGGGACGCTTGTTTTAATCCGTATAAGGATTTCTTGAGCTTGCAAACCAATTGCTCACCATCACTAGAGGGGAATCTTTCAGGGTGTTTCATGTAAACCTCCTCCTCTAGATCTCCATTGAGAAATGTCGTTTTCACATCCATTTGTTGCAACTCCAAGTCAAAATGGGCTACTAATGCCATAATAACACACAAGGAATCTTTCTTATATACATGAGAGAAAGTCTTTGTGTAATCGATTCCTTCTTTCTGAGTGAATCCCTTAGCAACAAGTCTTGCCTTATATCTCTCAATGTTGCCCAATGAGTCTTTTTTTGTCTTAAAGACCCATTTACCTCCGATGGCTTTTGCACCATTAGGCAACTCAACAAGATCCCAGACTTCGTTACTCTTTATAGAATTCATCTCTTCCTTCATGCCATCGTACCATAATTTTGATTCTTTGCAACTCATGGCTTGTGAAAAAGACTCTATATCATTTTCGGCTCTAATGTTGTAGTCAGATTCTTGCAGATACACAACATAATCATCAAGGATCGTTGATCTCTTTGGTCTAGTAGATCTTCTTAATGTTGTGCCATCATCTTCCTGAGAAGTATGTGGTTCAACTCGTCGTTCAAAAGTTCTTGGCAACTCTTGAACTACCTAATTTACTGGTATGTCATCCACAGCTTGTGGAACTTCAACAATTGGTTGTTCAACACCAGTTTGTACTTGAGGGGTGCTGTGAACAATAACCAATCTATCACTTGAGGTGGAAGGTTGAGATTCTAAATGATCCTTCTCAGAAACTATGTACATGGTTTGATTGATCCCACTGATCAAGTCATTTTCAAGAAACTTTGCATTTCTTGATTCCACAATCCTAGTGTTGTGAGATGGACAATGAAATCTATAACCTTTAGACCTTTCAGCGTATCCAATGAAATACCCACTAATGGTCCTTGGGTCCAGCTGCTTTTCTTGTGGATTATATATTCTTACTTCAAACGGGCATCCCCAAACGCGCATATGTCGCAAACTCAGTTTCCGACCTTTCCATAATTCAAATCGTGTTTTAAGAACAGCGTTGGTTGGAACTCGGTTTAATATATACACTATTGTCTTAAGTGCTTCAGTCCACAAGGATTTAGGAAGATTGAAATTGCTAAGCATACTCTGCACCATGTCCAATAATGTTCGGTTTCTTCTTTCTGCTACACCATTCTGGTCAGGTGAACCAGGGATGGTGTATTGGGCAACAATCTCATGCTCTTGAAGAAATTTTGCAAATGGCCCAAGTGCTTGTCCATCTTCTGTGTATCTACCATAATATTCTCCACCTCTATCTGATCTCATGATCTTAATTTGCTCGCCGTATTGTTTCTCTACTTCAACCATAAAGATCTTAAAAGCATCTAATGCTTCGTTATTTTTATGAAGCATGTAGAGATACATATATCGTGAGTAATCATCTATAAAAGAGATGAAATATCTCTGACCATGTGAGTTCATGTTTGGACTACATATATCAGTGTATATGATTTCCAATATGTCCAAACTCCTAATGACGCCTTTCTTTGACTTGTTGGTCTACTTTCCCTTTATGCACTCCACACAAGTCTCAAAATTAGTAAAATTTGGAATATTAAGTACCCCTTCATTTACCAATCTTTTAATTATTTCTATGGAGATATGACCTAATCTCCGATGCCATAATTTAGAGGAATCTTCATTAATAACACATCTTTTAGTCCCAGTGTGAACATGCATTGAATCATAAGTGACATTGTTTTGTAAATTAATGTAGTAAATACCATTAGACAAAATACCATTCCCAACATAATCAGATTTATAAAATAAACTGAAAGATGTTTTTGAAAAGTTGAAGGACTATCCAAAATGTACAAGTCTTGAAACTGAAATCAAGTTTCTAGAAAAACTTGGAACATAAAAGGTCTTTTCTAATTCTAAAACAAAGCCACTATTTAAAATCAAATAACATGTTCTTATAGCTTCCACACGCGAGCCCATTTTGTTTCCTAATAAGATGCTTTGCTCACTTCCCACTAGCTTCCATAGGTTTTGCAAACCCTGCAAGGAATTCGAAATGTGAATTGTTGATCCAAAATCAATCCACTAGGTATTAATGTTGACATTAACCATATTATATTCATAACAAACAAACGAGATTAAACTACCTTTGTCCACAAGCCATTTTTGAAATTTGGCGCATTCCTTCTTCATGTGTCCCTTCTTTTTACAAAAGAAACACTTGAACCTTCTTGATATCGGCTTGGGGAGGTACTTTACCTTTTCTTTTCCAATTGGCTTGAGATTTGCCCTTTTCTCGCGTTGTCAGCGTTGCACTTTCTCCCAATTCCATCACCAGTGTCCCTTTCTCTTGAACACACATGGTCATGAGTTCATTAATTGACCATTTATCCTTGTGTGTTGTATGAGATTTTGAAGGCTCTGTATTGGTGCGGAAAGGTGTTCAGAATGTAGTGCACTAGGAAGGACTCTGATATTTCAACCTCGAGTTTCTTCAATTGAGCCACAGTGTCCTTCATTTGCATGATGTGCTCGCGCACACCTTTCACACTGGTGAGCTTTAGAGATGAGAACTTCATGATTAGGGTGCTTGCTAGTGCCTTGTCTGAAGTGACGAATTGATCATCAATGGCTTTCAACAAGTCTCGGACCTTTTCATGCTGATCAACGGAACCACGAATACCAGCTGAAATTGTAGTCTTAATGAACATCATGCTTAGGTGATTAGATCGCTCCCATCGTTCATAAAGCATGATATCTGTTGTAGTGCTGGTATTAGTGAGTGCTGGTGGTTCATCTTTCATAATAGCATAGTCTATGTCCATCCACCCTAAATAAAGGAAAATTCTCTCCTTTCAGACCTTATAGTTATCTCTCTTAAGTTCAAGGATATCACAACAAATTTTAGAGATATTTGCAGGTTGTACAACTGCATAAAATTAAAGATCACATGCTTATGTTAAATTTGAGGCCTAAATAAAATCTCATGCTTTACCAATGTAAATCATGCTTAAAAATTGAATCTAATGACATAAAAATTGTCTGTGGACTAAATTTTCAATTCAAACAGATTCAATTATTCTTTATGATAGAATTTATCAAATTATTTACTTAATTCATAATTTTAAAGGGTATATTATGATTAAAATTCGATATAAATTCTATCTTAGATTTGAACTTTTATGATAGAACTATTAATTCATCATTTTTGTGGGTAAGTTATGAATTATTTAATATTTATCTTAATTAATTATATAAATATAATAAAAATTCTCGTGGGATAAAATTTATTATATTTAGTATAATTAATTACAATTAATGTCTAAATATTATTTATGTGATCCTAATCAAACTTAATATATAATATTATTTAATTAGAGATGTTGTGGCTATTCTTTAATCAATTAAAATTATATGGCTCACTAGACATTATTTCTTTTATGCATAAAAATTAGCTTGAAATAAACTATAATATTCATGCATAACATTCAACTATGGGGTTTAAGAACGTAAGTTGCGCCCGCGCTCTGGAGCCTCTACGCTCTGCCCCTTCAGCCTTGAGTTTCAGCGTGCCCCCGCCTGGCAGCTCTGCTGCTGGGCATCCAGTGCTCCCGCACCCTGTTCCCCTTCTGTCCTGTGCTTCTTTGTCGGCTCCCGCCTGGCAGCGTATGCCATTGGGCTTTTATCCTTGCTCCTGGCTGCCTCGTTCGCCGATCTTTTTGTGTCCGCTCTTGGCCTGTTATGGCCCCTCCGGAGGCACCACCAGAGGATTCCTTCTAGCAAGCATTCTCTGACTTGGTGCGTTCTCTTCCACCTCAGCGAAATCGTCCCTCTGTTTCGAAGTTTGTTAAAAAACTGGAAGGGTTGCAGGAAGTCTCTCTGCCTCAAACCTTGCCTCGTCTGGCTGCGCTTGCCTTCGCTGAAAGAGGTCTTATTGGGCAGCGTACAGTTCTATGGCCATCTCCTAAAACTGTCCAGAGGTGGGTAGAAAGGAACTGGTCAGACAAAACTCAAGCGAAAATCTCTATCAGATTTTGTGGAAAATGATATTTTACTTTCCATTTTGAAACCAAGATAAGGATTTAATATTTCGAAATGGTCCTTATTTCATGGACTCCATAGGACTGTATCTCAATAAGTGGACTCCATATTTTGATCCGGAGCTGGACATCCCTAGTGTTGTGCCTGTTTGGGTCCGCCTTTCACACCTCCCCCTGCATCGCTGGGGAGATGAGTCAGTGCGCGCCATAAGGAATGCTATAGGGAAATATATTGACCGGAGCGAAACTAAAGATAACATACAGGCTTGTGCTCGCATTTGCGTTGAAGTTGATTTGGGGAAAGGCTTGCCAGAAGCCATCAAGCTAAAGGTGGATGACTGGACACACATTCAGCAGCTTAACTACGAGCAGATTCCCTTCAAGTGTAAGGTATGTCACGAATATGGCCACTTTGCAAATCGATGTCCTAAACTTCTTAATGTTGACAGTTCTCCACAGGAAGAACAATGGGAAGCAGTGAAAAAAAAAAGACAGCCCCTAACCCCATCCCTCCTCTTCATGTTGGGCCTTCCCTGCGTCCCCTTCCCACTCCCCCTTCCAACCCCTCCCCTTTCTCTCCCCCCCTCTCTTCCCTTCTTCCCCTTCTTAGCCGGCCTGATCCCCTCTCCTCCTCTCCTTCTTCCAATCCCTTTTACCTCCTTTCCCAACCCGAAGATCCCCCTTCTCCAAAGATTCAATCTCCTTCTGAATCTTCCCTTCCCTTGTCCATCTCCTCTTCCCTCCCTTCTGATCCCCCCCCTCCCAGAACCACTAGAAGCAGCTCCAAAGAGCATGGATCCATTCCTAAAAACAAAAAGAAGCCTAGACGAAAATCGATCAAACAACATAGAGACGAAAATGCACAAAAAGACATAGCTTTGGGTATTCAAAATCCTATAAAATCTTATATACAAGGGCAGATAAACAAGGACTCAACAAATAAAGATATGGGAGGAAGAGCACCTCCTCGTACTCCATTGAAATGATGAAAACACTTTCCTGGAATAGCAGGGGATTGGGGCACCCCACCAAAACAAACGCCTTAAAAAATCTCTTAAACCAAGAAAGACCAGAGATAGTTCTACTCCAAGAAACAAAGTTGGGACAGGCAGAGATGAACCAAATTATTGAGAAGCACAAGTTTTATCAAGGATGTGTGTGCGAATCTAGAGGGGCCTCAGGAGGAATTGCCACTCTTTGGCTCCAAGACAAATGGATCAAGATAGTAGAAACAATGGAACGGCATTGGATAAAGACTACTTTGCAGAATAAGATGAGCAGTTACCAACTAATCATTTTCAATGTCTACGTTCTGATTCACTACAGAGATAAGGAGGCTTGTTGGACATCTCTCAGCAACAACATTGCAGAGGAAGAGAACAACGATATAATTGTTGGTGGTGACTTAAACCTTATCCTTCACGCTAATGAAAAGCGTGGCGGTAGCTTCAATCCTGACGCCTTCGGAAATTAGTTGGAGCACGTTATGCAGCTCGCAGATCTCGTTGATATTGTCCTAAAGAACCGCAAGTTTACCTGGAGCAACAGCAAGCTTGGCAAAAATAATATAATGGAAAGGCTGGATCGAATATTGGTAAATGTTTATTTTCTCTCATCCTTTGCTGCTATTCATGCTTCTATTCTCCCCTTCACTTTCTCAGATCATTATCCCACTGTTTTAGCTTTTGAATCCCATCGTCCCCTGGGGTCAATCCCTTTTAAATATAGCCCCTTATGGAATCATATTCTGGTTGCCAAATCTCTAGTCTAGCAAACTTGGCGCTAGCATATAGAAGGTTCACCCAACTATATATGGGAAAGCAAATTGAGAAATGTCAGGGGCGCTCTCAAGAACTGGGCAAAATCCCAATATAAAGAACCAGAAGCAAAGAAGCTGGATGTAAAAGCTAAAATAGAAAATTTACACCATGCTATGGAAAACCAAGAATAAACTCAAGCAAGTAAAAGTCAAGAAGAGGATTTCTACAGTCAACTCTACAGCATCAGGAGAGAAGAGGAAGAAAAATGGCGCATAAAATCAAGACAGGTTTCACTGAAAAGTGGGGATAGGAATACATCCTTCTTCCACAAGCAAGCAACTGTTAGACAAATTAGGAACAATATAACAGCTATTATAGACAGCGCAGGTAACCAACACAATGATCAAGCTTCCATTAAAAACGCAGCTACAGCACATTTTAGAGAGCTCCTAACAGAAAAAAGGGAAGAGGAGAATTACACTAATTTCTTACAACATATGCCAAATAAAATATCAGCTGAAGCCAATGAAAGACTAAATGAAGAGATTAAAGAGGAAGAAATCTTGGGAGCTATCTGGTGCCTCCAACCTGACAAAGCTCCAGGCCCGGATGGTTTCCCAATCTGTTTCTACAGGGAATTCTGGGAAACCATCAAAAAGGACCTCATCAAGTATTACAAATGGATACAAAGGAAAAATAAAATGGGAGGCTTCACAAATTCAACCCATCTTGTTCTCATCCCTAAAGAGAGTCGCCCCTCCACCTTTTCCCGCTTCCGTCCTATTTCCCTATGCAACTCCTCGTATAAAATTTTCACAAAAATCCTTGCCTCTCGACTAAAGCCTCTTTTGCCAAGCCTTATTTCTGAAAATCAAGGCAATTTTATGGCCAACAGACAAATTTCCGACTCTATCTTACTTGTTCAGGAAGCAATTCACTCAAGCCTTTCTAGAAAGGAAAAGGGCTTCATTCTAAAACTAGACTTGGCTAATGCCTTTGACAGAGTCCAGCACTCCTTTTTCTTTTCTACTCTTCAAAAAATGGGCTTCTCTTCCCCCTTCATTAACCTCATAAAAACCTGCATATCTGGACCTTGGATCGCCCCTCTCATCAATGGAAGACCCGGCCCTGCTTTCCAATCATCAAGAGGATTGAGGCAAGGTTGTCCTCGCTCACCCTACTTATTCATTTTAATGGCTGAGTCTTTCAGCTGTGTCCTTGATCATAAGAGACAAGCAGGCCTCATCACCGGAATCAAATTTGAAGATGGAGTGAAAAACATCAATCACTCTCAATTTGCTGATGATACCCTGCTGATTGGAGGAGCTTCTGCAATAATTGCTCGAAGGTTCAAGCTCCTTCTTGATAAGTATATGAGATACTCTGGAGGAATGATTAACCATCTCAAGAGCTGCATTTACGGCTAGAATTCTTCAACCCAAACTCTCCAAAATCTATCCATCATCTTTGGGGTGTCGTGCAAGTTAAAATGGGACCACTTCAGCTACTTGGGAATGCCAGTAAGCATGGCTCGTGCTAGAGCCGAAATATGGGACAAAATTCTTGATAAATTAAAAAAAAAAAGTCCACAACTGGGGATCCCTCTGGCTCAACCAAACCGGCCGAATGGTGCTCCTTAAATCTGGGTTGTCTTCGCTTCCTTTATATCAGTTCTCCTTAGCTCAGGCGCCTACCTCTTTTCACCACAAAATGGAAAGTATTCTTAGACATTTCTTATGCAGGGAGGAAAGAACGATAAGAAAAAATCTAACCCGGTCAACTGGAAACAAGTTATTCAGAGCCAGGAAAAAGGCGGGCTTGAAATCAGATCTCCATTATTCACTAACTTAGCTTTTGGTGGCAAGCTTATTTGGAGACTGTTAGAGGAGCAGCAAGCTTGGTGGAAAAGAGTCATTGAGGTCAAATATCTTAATACTCCAAAGCAACAATTGCTAGTTAGTGAAATTCCGATAAGAAACAGCACAGGTATTTGGAGACTTTGTAAAAAAACCATTTCTTTTATGTCTCAAAATGTCTCAATGGTTCCCACAAGTGGGAACAAAGTCAGCATTGCAAGCGATAAGATTATGGGAAATAAAGCCATCAACAGCCTTACAGGGATGGAACCAATCATTCTCTACTTCCAAAGCAAGGGACAATATCACTTAAATCAAATATCTAATTGGGACGCAAAAACGCAGGCGTGGAAAGGCTGGAGCTTCCCTCCCATCCCTGATCATCTCAAAGAATCCTTTAATAACTTCCAGAACCACCTTCACAACATCGCACCTATAACTAAAAATGGAGCTGACGATTTCCGTTGGGATCCCACGGGTTCAAACTATTCAATTCAGGCAGGTTATAATTTTTTGTGCAATAGGGATCTCCCCACTTCTCCATGGACGTATTGGAAAGCAACATGGAAAGCTGAAGCCATTCCCAAGGTTAAATTCTTCATTTGGACCCTTTTAAAAGGGAAGACTCTTACCTCATAAAATTGCAAAAGAGAGGCATCTTAGGCCCTTCTCAATGTCCGAATTGTCTTGACGCTGAAGAGACCATGCAACATCTCTTTATTTCATGCCCTTTCGCCAACCCCTGTTGGAAAGGTATAGTCCCCTTTGTCCCACTCACCTAGAATTCACATCAGTCCATTGGCGAAGCCCTTAGCACATGGAAGAAAAGCTATCCATGGCCAAATAAGAAAAATAGCATTGTTAAGAGGGTATGGGACGCCCTTCCTTACGCTCTCTTATGGAAACTTTGGATCGCAAGAAACCGCAAGGTTTTCAGGGGACAGGAGACTTTAACCAGACATCTTTGCAATAAAGCCAAAAGTCTGGCTATAGAAACCATAGCTGCCAAGAATTCTAAGAAAATCGACATGGCCAGCTTCTGTAGCGAAGAGAGAGATTTTATCAAGAATCTGATAGACAAGTGTTGCAACCTCTCTCCAGTAGTCAATTACAATAGTTATTCCAATACCTCTGGTCATAACTAGAAAATAAGATTAAAGCAGGGTGAATTCACTGAATGGATCTCCAACAGTAACACTCATATCATCTTCTTCGATGGCGCCTCCAAGTCTAATATGGGAGCTGCGGAAGCAAGGGGAATCATCTATTCACCTAAAGGAGACCCCCTTATTTCCTTTGAGTGGAGTCTGGGAAATCTCTCCAATAATAGAGCCGAGGCCCTAGCTCTCTATCAAAGCCTGCTCCAACTTCAAAACTTTGGAATTAAGAAAGCTTGGATTTTTGGGGACTCTACTATCATCATCAGTGTCATGATTAGCAAGAGATTGCCCTTAAATATCCATATTCAGCGAATCATCAGTAGATGTCAAAGCATGATCAACGAATCTGGGGAGATAAAACTCTTTCATGTCCTCCGCACTTTAAACCGAGAAGCAGACAAGTTCACCAGTCAAGCTTGTTCCAGAACCAAAGGGAATTTCTTTTGCAATAACAAAGTTTCATTTCAATATCTTCCCTGATCTTCTTTTTGACTAATGCTATTCTGTTTAAGATTGTCTTCTGATCGACCTTTTAAGGAGCCCCCTGTCCAAATCCTCTGCAATTCCGATTTCGTTTCCCTCCTCTGCTGTATGTTTTGTATCCCTGTCCTTCTGACTCCTCTTGCCCTTTGCTTCCTGTTCTCTCTAATGAATCCCGAGAAGTCTCACCGTGTGCTTCTGTCCCTTATCCTTTCCAGTTCACTGGCTACAATGGCCTGGACTCGGGTGTTGTTCACCGTTGCCACTCTTCATTCTATCGCCCTTCAATTCTGCCGCTCTCTTATCCAAGTTACCATGGGGAATATATGCTGGAGATCCTTATTAATTCAAGCGCAAATTGCCATAGACTCATCAAGTTGCCATAGGATTCTTACGCGCAGCAGATCAGAGTTTTAAATACAGATTAAGATGTTTTGCAAAGCTTGTTTCCTCCTCTTCCAATTTGTCCGGATTTATACTTGTATCAGTCTCCCTCAGGTTAAAAACCTTCAGAGAATAGCACATTGCAGCAATATCGTCAAAGAGCAGCCGTTCCATTCAAGCTCTAAGTCTGTACTTTTGGAGCTTTGCCTCCTTTTCTTTTTTGAATTATAACCAGCAGCCGACTTCGTGAACAAATTATACAACAAATTAAAAAACAAAAAAAAAACAAAAAAAAACAAAAAAAACATTCAACTATGGGTCTCATATACTCATCCAACATAGCATGTTTTAATTTAAAACAAAAATAATCAATTCATGCAAATTAAATACGAGCATAGTTAATAAATTTTGCTCAACAATTATCCAAAATGCATATAATTAAATAAATATTATAAGCATAAAAAATTGAACAAAAATTAGACATATTTCCAAATAAATGCCTTAATTCAGAAAATTCTCAAAATATGACATTTAGCCAAACAGAGCATGTCTATAAACACCAAGGCAGAAATAAAAATGGAAGCTCTGATACCAAATGTTAACTAAATAACGATTCTATAATGGGAAATAAACACTTCAAAGAATCGAAAACTTTAATTCCCAAGAAAACATACCTCCAACAATTGATGCTACCCACACTTCGATATCAAATGAATATCTGCTCCTCATGGCAAAACTGAATAACTAACTACCAAGAATAGAACAAGATGGCAACTCTTCACAAAAAAAACACAAGGTGACTAACAAGAACCAAAATGGAACCGACATTAAACTCTATAGCCCCTACGAGGAAATTTCTTCAGTAAACCTTGATGGCATACACCCCTGAGTACTTCCATGCAATTTACTTCCACGCAATTTGTTTCATCGTCAAGCCTTTGGGAACAAGAGCCATAACTATATATTATACAATAATTGACTCAAAGACTCAAGCTCTTGACCTCGAAGGAATTGAAATGCAGCAACAACAGAGTCTGTACGGCTTAACTAGACACACTATACCCGCTAACGTGGGTGCTAATATATTAAAATGTGTGAAACCAGGGAAAATCGCTTCAAGAGCGTATTCAAATTATAAGAATCCCAATTGACAAAGAATTCGCTGGCCAGGAAAAATCACTACACAAATCTCTCATTCGTATGGCACTTCCAAGGTCTGCTCACTCTAACTTGATGGTGTAAAGCTGAAGGGGATTGAGTTAGTGAGCTTGAGGACCAAACAGAAATATTTATAGCCCAGCGTCCATCAAGCTTCTATTGGCTATGTGTCAAGTGTTCCACAGATCATGATAGAAAATTGCAGAGGTAATAATGGCGCACTCCAGGAGCTCCCAACAAAAAATTAATTTAAATACAGTTGATTTCCGTAATTTAAGGAAATAACTGCAGTTGGTTTCCAGAAATTGGTGGCCATTGGGAAAGGGAGCTTAACATATGTAACAAAATAGGATGCCTAACCAGCTCCCTGTTGGTAACAGAATATAAAAATCAAAGACAACATTTCATAAGATCAATGCTCTACGACATGGTTCTCGCCCCATTATTCAACGGGTTGGAGATAATGCTGTCCAACCTCGGTACTATCTCACATGGGCAATGGGCATTGATGGTGTTGTCAAAGGAGAACTTCTGAACCTTTATGAACACTCCACCTTGGTCACAAAAGTACCAGTGATTTGTTGATGGTAAATGTTTCCAAATTTCAACCTACACTTTACACGGACAAATTCTTTAATACCAAGGTTCGCACGGTTTGACATTGTCCGGGCACATATATCTTGTCACAACAAAAATTCCCCCATCGGATCTCATGCCGCATGCAACAATGTTCTTCCTATCTCTTACAAGCATTGGACTATAGACAGCTTAACAATGGGGACGGAAAGAGGAAAATATGTATCCAATTATTACTAATGAGCTGAGTTTTGTGATTTTAATATTTGTTTTTTAATTTGCCTCTAGTTAAGATGTTAGTTCTAGCTAATTATTTGTCAGCTACTAAATGTTGCCAACCTGTTTTTAAGTCTTAAGTCCCAGCACACAGGACTCATAAAACAGACGTTAAAGAACCAAAACGCTAACTATTAACCAAATCATATAGATCTACTCTTAACAGATATCTGATCACAGAGCAATAATGTTAAATGAGAAGCCTATTGTAGCATTATCAGAACAGATTCATACGCATTAAACAAAACCTAATATCAACAGATCAGAACATAACAAATGTAAATCAATACAAATAATTAGATGTGTCATTAGTCATAGTCACAAATCAGAACATTCAAGAAAAGAAGAACGCAAGGTACATAATAGATGTAAATCAATACAAATAATTAGATGTGTCATTAGTCATATAGTCACAAATCAGAACATTCAAGAAAAGAAGAACGCAAGGTTTATAATGGGGAAAGCCTCTGATGGAGGTTGAAAGCCACCCCAAAAAATTTTAGTTCTTAATCACAACCAGTTATTACAGTCCTCCGATGCTTCTTTCTCAGAAAGGTAGAAACAAAAATAATATCAAAGCTTGAGTAGCCTTTACTCTAGTCTCTAACCCTATCTCATCTGTTCATACACGAGTCACTTTGACCTAGTCGACCAATGGTTGGGCAAGTCCCCTAACCTTTAAATTTTAATCATTTTAATCAGACGAAATCCATCTCATCATGATTAAAATTTTAAAAGCTATACAAAATTACTTTAGTCTGGTTAACATTTAATATGGTTTTTGTAACTCTAAATAATAACCAAGAACTGAAATAAATGTCGTAGATCTAACTACTCACCCTCGTAGAAACATGAGAGCCATCTTTTGAACAAGAACACAGTGGAGAATATGTTTCCTTCATGTCTAGCATCTTTTCTCTCTTGATGGCCTATTGTCACGATGTGTTGAGTTATTAGTTCTTTCTCCTTTTAGAAGTCGCATCATTTACAAACTTCCAAACAGTCAAAAATAAGAATAAATTTGTTTCTATGCATGTTGTGATCCCAAGTAAAAGCCAACAATGGATGAGACTTTATCCTCAGATTTCTTGTTCTGGGGCTCACACTTGTATGAAATAAATGGTGATTTCTTGTACGGATGCAGTATCGGAGGATTCTTATGACATAGCAGCTAGAAAACTTCTCTCAAGAAAAGCAAGTTATACATGCAATGAAGAGTTCATGCAGTTTCTTAAGGCCAGGTCTCAAAAAAGGAATCATTACATAGTTATAAAACTTTTCCATCATCAAAAGGAAGTTATTTATGCAATGCATAGTCCACGCAATTGCCGAAGGCCTCAATCTCCAACATCGACTCATTACATAAATTCTTAAAAGCTGCAAAAGAATGTAACACCATGGGCAATATTATTTCCACACTCAGGCAAATTGAAGATATGACAAACGTACTGGAATGCCAAGGATATCGATTTCCCACACAAAAATGCTTACTTAAATCTAGTTTAGAGGTGGATGCATATCAAAATAGAGCTCCTATCTGCCGCAGAAGGAGAAAGGACATTTTTTTCAGAATCTGGACAAGTAAGGAGAGATGACAATTTTTTCAGAATCTGGACAAGTATGTTAACATAAGATAAGTTGAGTGCTGCAGGCAGCTCCTGAAACTCTATCAATGACGGGAACAAATCATGACCTTCTAAAAGAGCAAATACTCGAGAGTCTTACCACATATAATAGAGAATATCAAGCAATATCACCGTGTCAAAATAACTCCTGGACACTTCGTTTACACCAACATGTCCATGCGGGTGTTTAATACGATATTCTAAACCTCGACATAGGATCATTTGAACAGTTTAAACATGCGGCAAATATTCATTAAATAGTGCATGTGTAGTTTCTGCAAACTTGGTAGTGATTTTGTCTTCATTTGCACAAATTATCTTCCTCTCTTACAAAAGAAAAGGAAGGTTATTTGGTATTTATAATTTGTATTAGAAGAAAACATAAACATTCAAATATATACAACTACAAAATGTTCTTATTTTTTATTGAATTAATGCTAGCAAATGGATCCTATATAACTCAATTAACTTACGCCCACCGTGATTTGAACTTGGATTGTTAACATGGCGAAACCCCGTCTCAACTACCACACCACAGCCTAACGGACACAAAACGTTCTTGTTGCGGATTGAGAAAGAGGGAGTAGTACACAGCTTATGCAAACCTTACTTATGCAAGTAAATCTAGCACTTTCACTTATCATATTATCCTGTACATATCCCTACCTCAATTTAATTATTCACATAACACCCCAATTTGAACCATCTTGAACAGTATTATGCTTTTACATTTAATCTGACAAAGTTTACCACATCATGCAGACTTTGGGCTTACAACCATGGACACTAACTGCATATTAAGAGTAACAGACTACAACGCCCTTTATCCCAATTACAAACAATTGGTTCCTCTGGGCAGGTATTTCATTTCCAGCAATTATTCAATCAGACAAGCGTCATTATATTTTACCAAACTGATACCCTATATTAGAGGTGCATATTTCTAGTTCAATGTTTAGGAGCCTGCAAACATTGGTTTAAAAAGAAGGCCTAGGATATATAGAGCAGAAGATCTTGGACTGTTCATAAGATATGTGCCATGTACTGTACCATAGTTACAAGACAGGGCCAAGATGATTAGGAATTGCCGTTTTGATTAGACTAGACCCCTAAACCGAGTCGGATTTACTGAACTGATTTGGTTTAGTCCAGCACCAACCAGGCCTGGCTAGGGTCCGTCAAACCAGTTAAAGTTCAAACTCAGGCCAACTCAATCTATTCTAGACAATTTCAGCTAGGTCTGACAGGTAATCCCGGGTGATAATTCGATTCAAATATCAGGTAACATTGATTTCACCGCCTTGGACATCGACCACGCTGATGCAAATGTTTGAATGGATAGCTGAAAGAGGAGGCCCGAGAGGCATTATTTTCAGAAGATGAATTAATGAGGTTGTCACAAAATGCCAAGGCGCGGGAAGGGGCACCAGGGCCTTCTGTTAGTAGGTTGTTATATTTATTATGTTTTATCATATTTTGTCATATGATTTCATAATTAACTCATGGCACTCGGTAGACTGAACTTTGTCCATTTTGGTTCACAGCTTCATGCCATGCTCCATGGTCATTTTGATATATTTTGATATCATCATACAAAGTACTCGGATAAGTTATTTTCCATTTTCAGTGTTATGATGTATATTTCATTTATTATCTAAATTCAATGCAAAAAAAATAAAAAATAAAAAATAAATATATATATGAAAATCTATATTTTTTTGTATTTTTCAATATATTGACTCATTTTTGGGTTGATCGACACGTCTTTGCCAAGTTTGACTGGTGGACCAAAAATGGGTCCAGAGCAGAGTAGTCTGGGAAATTTGCTATACACCCAAAGCACTCATAATAGCATACTTCCTACAACTGCAAGAATATGGAGAGTTTATTAGGAAAAACTGATCAGGATCATTACTCTGATTTACAACTAAATAATGTAGTGACTTGTGAACTTGTAGCTTGAACGACCCTAAAGGATGGCCAGCAACTAAAGAGATGTGGAACAGAAGATTTTGTTTTGGTGCAATACACATAAAAGTAACTAAGCAAAGGCTACTTCTTAAGATAAGATTCATTCAGAAAAAAAACTTGCAAAAGCAGATGAACTTTTAAACTGCAAAATCACTACTTCTGGTATCTCAAAACAAAAAAAAATAGTTGGACATATGCTCCTCCCAAAGAGGTTCTACGCATATCATATTGACAGCATCTAAATTCAATTGTTACAGACCAGAGCAACCATCTTGCTTGTTTGGTGCTTGGCAGAGCATTCTAAGAGAACGAACCATTTCAATTAATAAGATTGGAAGTTCCACGCAGTATTAGGTTACAACGTTACATGATATCATCTGAGGCTTTTTCCCCTAATGCCATTCCTTAGTCATTTTGAGAGACAATGGACTTGTGACATTTCTGAGTACTTGTACTTATATAGAAAACGCTACTAGGACATGTGCAGAGAACTGAATGATGGATACAGGAAATATGCAAACAGAAAAACCCAATCCAATGATTTCAATCAGGCAACGTTTTTCTCAGTGGCCACAGACTTTTTCTTGCTGTTCATATTTAACATTAGTAAATACTTTGCACAGGATACTTTACCTCCTATATTCATATTGTAGATGTATCTCTTTCCAAAGGGCATTTCGTCCAAACTTGCTAGTGTTTCTAATTCTAGTCACATTCCTCTAAAGTTAGTTCCTCATCAAAAGAACTATCACACTTCACCTGCCCTTCATTAGAAGGGGAGGTGGAGACATGCTTGTTATTGCAGGCAATGACCCAATCTAACAAACCAGTCCCCCAGTTTTGATAAAGAAGATGATCAGAATTGACCAACTGATAATCATCGTATAACTTAACATAACCGAAGCTTTCGTTTCAGGTACAACCAAACTGAGACACACATAAAGCATGCAAGATCTGCAATCCTTTGATCTGCACCAATTTTGTTTACTCTTGAGGACCAGCAGCATTATGATAAGATGATGTCATCTCCATTCTGTCAGCAACCGAGTCATGGTAATCGCTGGAATGGATTCTCTGTGGGATCGACCTCGCATATGCTGCGCCATAGGGATGTGGATCGAATCCAGCATAAGACGCAGAAGGATGCATGCCTGCCGCTGCCATGTGACCATGCCCGTGGGCATGACCATGAGCTATACCGACAACAGGCATCCGAACTAAAGGAGACCCGTACGGCATGGGCATCTGCATAGGCTCATCTCTGTGATTTGCAAGAAACATAGACGCGGCAAGACTGTGCGGCACCGGCGTAGACGCAAACAGATGATCTGAAGGCGAGGGACCTTCATTGGACAGCCCCTGCATTCTCTTAAGATAGAGCCTATACTTCTGCAGATGACTGGCAACGTTTTCCCTTGTCAAACCCTCTACGTTCATCAACTGCATAATGGTCTTCGGCACAGCATTCTTGATACCCAAATGACTCACCACATCAACAAACCTCTTGTGCAGCTGTGGTGTCCAAACCAACCTAGGCCTCTTGAGGGTCCTAGCAGAATGTTCGTCGAGGGAATTATCGAACCCAGAGGCCGATGACTCCGGCTCCTCTGTTTCTCTATTCCTCCCCTTCTTAAACCCACCGCCATCACTGTTCTCACCCACAAACTGAACATGAGCAGTCTGGCCAACCCCGGCCTGCCCACCCCCGCCACCGCTAACCCTATTCAGTCCCCCATCTAACTCGTGGTCCTCACGCTCCTCAACTGAAAATGCGTGAAAACCCTTCATCGCATTCAAGGGGGCACTCTTTTGCCGTCTCAGAGCCGAAAATGTGTCCTTCGAAGCGCAGTTGACGTCCAACTGAGTCCGGCAGGGCTCCGGCGAGATACTGAACGCACAGGCGAGTTCCGGCGTTATCAGCACCTGCGAGAGAGGGGTCAGCTCGTCCGGGCCCGGGAGCCCCGCCTCCCATTCCGTCACACGGTCGTCCAATTTCGTCATTTATTTTACAGAGAAATACAAACAAACAAATAATCCCTGAAAACTATCAAACCTCAACAGTTTCCACCATAATTCTTAATTCAATTCCAAGATTCCTTACAGCCCACACCGAGAAACCGAACCAGGGTTTTCACCATTGCCTTCGCACAAATCCCCCCACCCTCCAATTCCTCGTAAACTGAAAAAATTCAAAACTCAAAACAAAGATTAAACAGACCTGCAATTCTTCTGAGATTAAACCGACCAGAAATTCTTCTTATCCACAGTCGCCAGCAATTACACAAATTTTTCGAACAGAACTCTTGGGTCCGATAAACCCTCGCAGTGTGTCCTGACTAGGGATCTCCCTCACTTCTCTTCCTGGATTTTCCTGGCCAATTCTCCCGCCGCGGGATTCGAACAGTCGCCCTTGTCCGAAAAGCAGCGGGATTCCAGCGAGATTTCCTCCGCCGATATTTGCCCGAGTGTCGTGCCTTCCGAGCGGATCGAACCTGTAACAGGCCCTTAGCGTGTAGGAATCTTGCTGAGGCGGATAAAAAGTAGAAAGGTACAAGATATTTTGGACATATTTTTTTTTGTTAAAATATTCCTCGCCGAAAATATCTGGACTTACAAGCGGAAAAAGCGCGCAAAAGTGCAAAAAGTGACGTAGATAGACTGTCAGTTTCTACGATTCCAATCGTTAAAAATACGACTTTTCTTTGCCATGGATGGGTGGATGGAAAATTTTGACAGCTAATTGGCTTCTTATCGTTTAAAAAAATATTATCTTTTGGCCCTTTTTTTTATTTCATTGGTGAGATGGGATTTGATTGATAGTACGTTTTTCATATTTTAATATTATTTTGGAAAATTTATCATGATGATTTTGGATCACTGCTTATTTAATGCAAATCATTTCATTTGGAATTTTATTGGTGAGGGGTTTTTTGCATTTCCAAATGCAGTGGTCTAACTAATTGGAAAGTTAAGGAAATTCGGGTTATATTTATAGAAAATTTGACAAAGATTTTTGTAAATCTAAGTTATAGTTGTTAAACTTTAAAATTTTAAGTGTCTTAGACGTTTTCCATCAAAAACACAATTCAAACACTGACTCTACAAGATTTTTTGAGATTTTTTTGCAGATTCTAACCACTTTTAGCCGGGCAATTCTTCCACCTAGATACACGACTCCATTTCAAATATTTAAGTTTTAAGCCAATAATTTTTTAATTACCCAAACATAATTTTAATTATAATAAAAAAAACTAAATTTTAGTATTATTGAAATAGATAAAATATGTGTTTTAATAGATTTTTTATTATTTTAATTTTAATTTTGTTGTTGTGAAATATGTAGAGATGTAGTAGTAAAGTGTTAAATAAAAAAATAATGATAATTTCTCACCTGATATACTTATTTAAGAGTTTACAGGGCTAGAATCCAATATAGCAATATTTATATTATAAGTTCATTATCTTGTGTTGTCAGGTGGCATTTGAACTTAGGTAGGGAACATAACAACCATTTGGCCCAACCCCTTAAGATCATCCTAGTTGCTAATAAAATATATTAAAATAATTTTTAATATATGTATCATATATTTTGTATTATAATGTATGATATATGTAAAATAATGTGTACATTTTAATATATCATGGTTTTTTATTTTAATAACCAAACAATCTTCTCTCTATAAATATATATTTTAATTAATTATAAGATAAAAATGTAAATTTGTTTCATTTTCTATTTCTTTTTTATAATATGAACATGTTAATTAATTAATCAACTTAGATCCATTTTAATTCTGAATCTACTAAGCACCCAGAGGGATCAAATCTCTTGAGATGCAAACCTCCTTTAGAGTGAAAAGAGATTTGATCTCTCTCTATACTATAGATTTGGAATTAAGATGGATCTGGGTTGGTTTAATTTTCCCTTTAAATAGACTATATTCCACATGAATACCATGAGTCAATACCATCGGTTCTCAAAAAACTTGGAGCTCAAAAACAACATGTAACTTGACCAAGTCAAGTTTACTTTAACTACCCAATAAAAAATTAATAATAATAATAAAGTTGAATTTTTATTTTTATTAATTTTATTTGAAGTTATTTTTATTTTAACATAGGGTTTTTTTTTACTAAGTCAAAATGTTTACAGACATTACATTACAACATCTCTACCATCATGGGCTTGAGAGTGCCTCTCGGTGCAATTAATTATACTACCACCCTAGATCCATTATAAATCCTTATCTACCAAGTGTCAAGAGCGATCAAATGTCTTGAGATGCAAACCTCTTTTAGAGTGAAAAGGGATTTGATCCCTCTCCGCTTTTAGTAGATAAAATGGATCTAGGTTGCCTATCTAAGTTGCCTATCAACATAATAAAAGTTTATTATCTACCAATCTAGATCCATCTTAACTCTCGATCTACGAAGCTCCAAAAATGATCAAATATCTTTTCACTTTAAAATATGTCTGTATCTCAAAAAATTTGATCCCTCTTTGGATAGGAAGTTAAGATATATCTAGGTTGTTTATTTATTAATTATAATTATAAATATAAGTATTAATGATTAATTTTTTATTTTATTTTTATTTATGTAATTTGACTTGATCAAAATGTTTTATTGTAATTATAATTATAATTATTTTATTTTTAATTTATTTTATTTGGACTTTTTTTGTCATCTCTACCATATTGGACTAGAGACAACATACCTTAAGTGATCACTTCCTATTGGCTCAACTGTGGAGTCTGACCCCAAGAGTGTCGAGAGAATTGAACCTGTGGGCTCTTAATAACAAAGGTGTTTCAACAACGAGGACTTGACCAATTGAGCTAAGCCAAGGGGCTAATAAAAATCATATATATTATGTGATTAATAAACAAAATACTAAACAATCACATATATTATGTGTAATTGCATTTTTATTAGTCACTCTCAAAGTAAGAATCTAGTAATAAATTTGCCCATTGACTATAATTAGTTTAGCTTTGACCAATTGCTTATACGATGTTAAACTTTGCAATATATATATATATATATATATATACAATGCTATTAAAAAAATATTTTTCAACCATTTCATTGGTTTACAAGTCAAAGGTGTTATTATAGATTGCACACAATACAATGACACATGCATTGGAGCATAGTGAAGCAAACATTCTTTTCGGCAGATTGTGAGGAATTGTTGCACCTTGTCTCCCTGCCACATAACTGCCACTAAACTTTTTGTAGGGACCTCCACCACTGCCAAAAGCACCTCACGCACATCTACTGAGCCTTGAGGACTGCCAAAACCAATGTCTATTCTCAATTATGGCCATTATAAACCCTTGTGGAGGAAACCTTGTGCTTCCACTTTGATGTGACCACCATTGAAACTAGTTTGTTTTCCTCTAGCGAGATTGCCATGCTCTGCATGATGGCCACTGTAAATGTTTAAATGTGAAGTGTCGATCCACCATCGACACTTGCTCGACCATATTCCTTATGTGTCAAGGGAGCGAGTTCGTGCAACCAAACTTAAAAGCCTAAAAAGAGACTGAAATATAAAACAACTCATTTGTATTTAGATTGATTAGAATGAGCATAGTGATTATAGTTGCAATCTATGTCTACAAAGGTGTTTAGAAGCATTGTAAGAGTTTCCAGAATAGAAAACCAAACGGAAAATCCCATTCGTTGCTTTGTTCCTAACTTAAGCAAGGGGCGAGTTTTTCCTCTCCAACTCCGGCGAGAGCTTGACTGTTGGCTTCAAACTATCAAATCTCTGATCAACCAACATGCATTCCTTCTAGTGTAAACTCACCCTTGTCCTTCTATACAGTTTGTTGAATTTATGTGAATTTATGTACTCCTTAGTTATGGTGTTATCATGACTATGTTTAATGTTTGTGTCTTTGTTTAATATTTTTTGCATTAGTTAATTTACCTCTACCTGTAGGAAAATACCTCAAATTTGTTATAGTTTTTGTAATAATTTAAAAAGTTGTAAGATTATCTCTGTAAACCATTTTTTTCTTGCAGTACCTATTACCACTTATTACATTCATCGGAGGCTTCTAGAAGGTGGCCTTCAGAAAAAGGACTCAATCGTCATGTTGTTTTCCCAAAGGCTCCAATACATTAACAATAAACAAAAAGAGAATTTTTTAATGAACTTTAACTAGAAAAGTGGCTCTATATCAGTCCAGGACTATCTCCGAAACTGAAACCTGTAAACATTTCCTAATCTCCTACTCAAAAATGAGACCCTCTTGTTTAAGAAATAACTTCTTTAGATAAATGATCGACTAGTGAGTTGAATTCTCAACAAACATGAGACATGAAACTTCATCAAAAGACCTCTTAACCTCCTACACTTGCATCATTATAGGTTCTAAGGTCATATTGTTAATTTTGTATTCATTTTTTCCCTAGTTCAACTTAGTTTGGAATCTCTGAGGACTCCCAATTTTTTTAAGCATTTAGTTGTTGTTGCTTTCAGGATGAGCCACATGGAAAATAACTCTACCCTATTATATGTACCATTTCCAATAACTACTTCCTTTAGGTTCAAATACCTCAAACACATAACATAACAAGAGTTGCATGTAACAAATGTCCTTGGGTTTTGCATGATAAATAAATAGAGAATAAAAAATAAATATTAATTTTGTATGTTAGATAAGTGGTATTTGTAATCTTGAACATGACTTAGAGTTTTTTAAGTTCTAGGAGGCTAAATCTATCATCACATATCATATGATAGAAGGGTCAGTGCAACAGTTAGGGAAAGCCATTAAACAAGTTGTGCTAATTAAGAAGTTTGGGAAAAAAGTGTCGTGTTATTTAAATTTAATTTGTTTCTTAGCCTACAATCCAGTCACCTAGTGAATTTAGGTTGGAAACAACAAAATATGGAATACTAGTGGCCTATGATAAATTATTTTCATAATGTAAATGAAGAATGTGGTAGTCTTTTAGAAGATGAAGAGTTCAACAAACAATATGATGAATCACCGGGAAAGCAACAATCCAGTCACCTAATTAATTTAGGTTGGTGGCTTATGATAAATTATTTACGTAATGTAAATGAAGAATATGGTGGCCTTTTACAAGATGAAGAGTTCAATAAACTATATGATGAATCACCAAGAAATGTTGCCTAGAAATAACCCAAAAGTATGAAATGATGTGTTCATACTAAATTCAAAGAAGTAAATATATTAACTAGGCTATTATATCAGTGTTTAGAACTATTCAAGTGGAACAAATCATCTTGCCTAAAGATGTCAAGGAGATTTTCATTGAAGTTGAGCCATTGATGTTGTTGAAGAAAAGCATGAAGAGGAAAAGGCAAACTATGTTGAAGGAAAGAAAAATCAATTATTTTTTTTAACTCAAAAGTATGGATATGAAACCTGGAATATGTACTCACATAGGATTGCAGAGATGTTTTCTAGCTCTAGCTATCAAGCCTATATCACCATTCATAAAGAACGTTAATTCTATTTGTTAAAATTTATTTTTCAGGTAGATTATGGGAGTTGTAAAGCCCATAAAGTTGAAGACAACTTAAGGTGTAACATTCTACATGAATTGACTGTAACGTGCTTCCAATTAAACTTTTTGAAATTGAAAATTTGTTAAATTGATATAGAATTTTTGCTAGTATATGCAATATCATTGTCAACTGTTATGGAAACCAGTTAATGTATTAGTTTACAATCAAAATGGAAATAAAAGAACCTACAATTGTCCTTAAATGAATGTTTATGAACACCTATGAATCAAAACAACCTACATAGAGCCAATGTTCACAAAGAAATGGGATATTTGAAACACATCAATCCACAAAAAGAATTACGTAGAACTTGACTAACACCCTTCCTGACTCTGCTTCTAGACATATCTAAGTCTTCCATTTGAGATTACCAATGTAGGGCGTTTCTCCATTTCCAATGCTAGGAACAATAAATTTCCAAGAAGCTTTCCAAATGAGCTTTATAGATTGGATCTACAAGTAAATTTTCTTTCTAGAAACATTTTGTCTAGTATTATGTCTTTGAAACATCGTACAAAGATTAACTTAAAAGGAAATGATATTTATGGTGAAATTCCTTTGCAAATGGATGATCTATAAAGCCTTGTATACCTTGATCTATCTAGCAACTGTCTCAAGGGGAAAGTCTTGGATCTTTAGCCATCCTTAAGTTTAGTTTCCTAAATCTATCCCTGACACAAAAGAATTACATTGACCATTAGCTTGTTGAAAACAAAGGAAAGACTAATATGCTTGATGTTGATGTCAATATTTAAATTTTGTAATGCAGACATGAATAAAAAACATATTGAGCAATGAGTGGATATTTAAATCTTATTCACAAGAAATACCTTGCCTTTTGAGAATTTTCACTAAAATTTGACATGATTCGCTTGAGCTCTTTTGCCTCAAGTGAAGCAAGGGATTTGGTAGGCACTGCTTGTTGGAAATAATACAGCACGCAGGCTGCAACCTGCAGAGGGCTACCACCCTCTCTCGTTCTCCAGCTTCTCTTAGAAGGGAGCTACAACCCCCTTAGCTCTTGTACCAGCTAGTACTAGTACGTAGGTGTTGGCCTACAGAAGGCTACAACCTTCTCTTCCAGGGACCACGTTTCATACATTTTCAGACTGGATCCATAAATACACAACAATCATCACTGCAATACTATCACCAATTATACCTTCATCATCAATCTCTTAATCACCCAATACTTAATCACTGAAACCCTGTCAACAACCACAGTTACCAAAACACATACCAGAGCCCAGAACTCTGCCACAATCACAAGAATCAATAACAACCAGAAACATCAAATCTCATAATGCATACGCTACTTGACTGTGTCAAACACGCGTGTATACGCGCCTTTACCAAAGAGAACCCACGTACAGATCTATGGATAATTACTTAAAGCTTCACTGTCATCAACTTGATTCAGATCAAGCCAAGCATCACAAACCCATAACAATCATGCTCGAACTTCACCCTTCAACAAACATTCATTCCGCCCCCTTGGCCTAATGATCTTCTCCTTATATAGGTTTAGGATTTTCTCAATACCATGGTCCAAAACCACGTCGAACCAATACCTTGGACCCAATACCTGGGGTCGTCACTTCAGACCAAATACCATGGACCAAATACTATGGACCAAAACCATGGTTTCCAACATGTACGCTCCTTTACTTCTATGAACCCGCGTGTGTACGTGTACGTGCCTTCTGTTCCGCTAACCTGCGTGTATACGCGCTTCCATCAAGGTTAACATGCGTATATCTCGTACGCGCCTTCTGTTCCGCTAACCCGCGTGTATACACGCTTCCATCAAGGTTAACATGCGTATATCTCTGTCTTGTCCTCTAATTGAGTTGCCACCAAAAAACAACACTTGTAGCATACCCCTGAGTGAGTTGCCACCAAAAAACAACACTTGTATCATACCCCTGAGTGAGTTGCCATCAAGGACAACACCTGTACCTTAATTCCAACACTGCTCCCAATGATGGATATTTTGGTTGACTTCCCACAACAACAGTAATCACCCTTCTCAACTCAACTTGAATTGGAAATTTATGTTCTCCCATTGATAGTGTATTTAACAACAGGATCTTTGAAATATGTGAATGCTCTCCATGTGATGAGGCACCACCTCTGGGAAAATTTGGACCTGCCATTAAATTTTGACTTTCCAATTTTTCTCGAAAGTTTCTTGACCTTTCCAAGCTTAAGCACTTAAAAATTAACCATGCTACTCGTTTGAATAGCCAGTAAAATTTGATCCATCCGGGCCACTAGAGGATGATCTAAGTTGTTACAAACTAAAAATCTTCAATCTAAACCATGAAAATATAGAGATTCAACACCATCTAACTATCACCTCCATCAAGTATTGATTTCAATATAACACTTCCTTAAATATTGCCCACATTTTCTCAACCAATTTTCATCTAAACACAGTAATACACAAAACTTGTAACCAAAATAGAACAAAATTAACCTCAAAAGCCAAAATCCATGAAGCCAACAATCAAAATCTCCCATCAAAGTCACCCCATCAACCATTGTGAATATAATAAAAAACTCCCAACAGTAAACTATCAAATAGTAAAAAAACACTACCTTCAACCACTTCATTGCAACCAAAAAAAGTAAAGTGCATTCCACACCCCAGGTAGAGAGGTAAGGTGATCCATTAACACTTTATGCTTGTATGCATCCAATATGTAGCAATGAATGAATATGGACACCAACACAAACCCATCTAAACAAGGATCTGATACTTATCTCAAGATCACTAAGATCAATGATGCATATATGAAGCCCACATAATTACATGACATATCGAATATCAGAATTTGAGATATGCAACCATGAGGTGTATAACAGAGCCTACTTTCGATGACTTTGTGTTAGAAATTGTAACCATACAAAGAGTGTTTTCTAGTACCTATAATGTGGCAATAGTGGTGTTATCCCTCTAGTAATTTGTTGACCAGGTATTGGGTCCATATAAGTAAGGAGCAAGGAATTAGTATACATAGGAGATTATTATAGTCATTCACACAATTGTATATAATTCTTGAAAATTGTTACCTTATGGGTTTATTAAGAAACATATTTTTAATAAGTTGTGTAACTCATCATAGTTATTGTACTTGGGAATAATGCTCCCCAACTCTAATTGATGTATCTATTACCTCTTTGGTTATTTTGAGCATTCGAAACATTACAAAGTGCCAACATGCAGTGTCAATTCCAAATTCCTTCGAGATTTTTCATTGCAAAAACCAATATACTTGAGTATGGGGATGCATTCTCCCCATTCCTACCAATTTCCTTAAGAAGCTCACGCCTACCTTTCAAATCGTAAGCTTTTCAACTTGCAACCATGTAACTAGATTATTGATAGACCCATTAAATTCCAATTTTTAAACTAACTATTTATATGAAAAATGGGGGCAACCCCAAAGCAACTTATCTTTTCCACCCATTGAAGCTAAGAAAAATCCTATAAAAGAAAATCAGCATGCACATATGCAATATTTCAATTATATAAAGAAGGTCGGCTTATACTCAGCAACCCTCCTTCACCTTATTTATCTCTCACTTTTCTCTTCTCTGTATATCAGTCCTGATGATGAGTCTTGGTCTAGGCTCGAAAAATCGACAAATAATAATGAAGAACACTGTGGATTATCCGAATTCAATTTCTCAAAAACCACTCCACAGAAACCTACAAACTAAGAATATTTCAATTGTTCAACTAGAAAACATTCATTCATGCAAAAAATTTCAATTGTTCAACCGGAAAACATTCATTCATGCAAAAAAGTTCATGGTGTATAATTAAGCAAAATTCAAAATGTAATACGATGTTGATTAAACCCATTAAATTCCAATTTTTAATGCTGATGAAAATTGTAAATTTTCAGTCCTAAGTGACCATGGTCCTTGGTCTTTAAATAAAAAGACATTTAACCATATATTAATTCTCATGCAACAATCAAACATAAAACTTACAAATAAACAATTCTTGCATAAACTGAAGAATAATTGAGCACGTTTTTTTAGAAATATATCCATTATAAACTAAGAAAACTATAAAACAATTTGTAGATTTGTAACATGTTGTCCATACAGTCTACACGGTGTTATATAACGTCTGTAAGATTGTACGAACTTGTTCGTATGGATTGTTATGGTTGTTCAAATTTGCATAAGATGCTCCTAGGCTCTTGTTCAACACGATAACTTTATATGAAGAAATAAAATTTATCTTTACTCTTTATCTTGACTTGTTTGTATACTTATGAAAATCCAATTATTTTTAAAATCACTGTAAGTTTAACTTATGTATGAAAAACAATTTTAAATTCCATAGTTAAATATAAAACTTTTAATTTTTAACTAAAAATATTTACAAAAAATATTTTTTTCAAATTATTACATGTGTGGAAGTTAGTCCCTGCAATAACTCTCGAAGCAAAAACAACTTTCTCTTTAACACCACTTCGAAGCTCAGAAAAGTTCCAGCAAAAGAAAAAAAAATATCTATATGTAGTATTTTAATGATCCAATAATTTTGGTCAAGTCCCTCTAGCACCACTGGTTGAGGATGGGCCTCGTCAACAAGGCGACCCAAGATCAAACCTCACGGGGGGTGGTTGTGCCCTGTGTTAGGGGGAGGAGACATGCTAAAAAATCTAGTTAGCTAAGGGCTGGTGTGGCCCATGCCGAGTGCGGTCCCTGTGTGATTTTGATGGCTTAAATGCCCCTGGGTCACGACTTCTCAAGCCACAGGTTAAGCCTGGAAGATCAAAAACAACTTCACAAACAAACAAAAAATGATCCAGTAATTTTGATCTTTCTAATTATAACTGTAAATGTACGTCCACACTAGGAGACAAAACATGGGTCACCAATTTGAACAAGTTGAGTAGAGTCTATGATCAAGCAAAATTCAAAGTCATCTATAGAAAAAGGAACTACATTGTACCTATCCATGGAAAACTGATTCCTATGAAGGCCAAAGCCCAAAGAACCTAGATCAAAATTAGGAGCTCAGTCGGCGAGTCACACAACACAAGAGAGATAACTAAGAAGAACTATCGCAAATTACCTCTTAACAACAAAAATCAATAGGTGGCCGCAACAAAAACTCCAAACTGAACTGGGGCTAAATACATGGACCACAGACACAAAAATTCATAAAATATTAAATAGACAAATTCAAGGATATTTTATATAACATCCCCAAAAGAAAAATAGATTCAAGGAATTGCATTGGGTTCAATAATAAACGACAAAAAGAACCTTTATTCAATTCCCAAAACCTTCATTGGGGATTAATTTAGGGAAAATTTATAGACCGCAAGGGAAATTACATGCAAGAATCAAACCCCATTGTAGCCCTCCAAATGAACAAAACATATAAGCTAAAAACAATTAATAGTGTAGTGACTAAGGCAAAGCTAGACTAACATGACTATGAAGATCAATGAAGTGGTCATGATCAATCTGACATGGAGGGTTTCAAATTTTTTATTTTTTTTGTTGTAGTAATAACCTTCGAGTATACTTCATTTCCCAACTAATTTAACCACAATTTTGTTTTCATAATTCGACCATGAATTGATTCATCACTAACTCGCTCCTCTTTTTGCTAGTGTTAGGACTCAATTTAGCATCCCTCATTGACTGCTCACCATTATGTTGATTTATGTAGCATCAGATGTGCTATAGCCTCGAGATTTTGCAAAGAGGCTAAGACACATGCATTCTCCAAGACCCAAAAATTGTTTGGAAAATTCCACCTATATATGGTTTAATTAAAATAATTAATCATTTTTTATGTATTCCTAAGTCTAAACTTAGGAAATGTGATTAATTAAAGGGTATTAATTAAATCTGGTGTGAATCTTCTAGAAGAAGACTAGGATCAACTCCCAGATAATCTTAGCCTTTGATTATGTTTTAATCTTGGTTGTTGGTGCTCCAATGAGAGATTATAAGAAGGATCTTGATGGGCACTTGGAGAACACAGCGAGATAGTGAGATCTAGAGATCGAATTTCTCAAGAGTAGCAACGCTGATTTGCTGGAGAGAGATTGAGTGATCTTCTTGCAGTGAGAGGTAGGGATAGTAGACCGGAGGAGCATTTTCCAGTTACAGAGAGTGCAAGAAAGAGAAGACAATGAGATTTTCATAGAGGCAGCACAGTGCCACGTAGAGGTAGCACAGAGCTTTAGAGGGAGTCCATATTTTTGCTAGGAGCAATTGAGATCTAGAGACAGAAGTCGGGGTGTAAGACCAAAGGTCTAGAGAGTCGAAGTTCCAGTTAGCAGAAGTTCAAAGGAGGAGGTGACACAGTTCCTAGAGGTTGTGACGCAGATTTGCGTAGGTTGATGCAAAGACTACGCAGAGGCAGCGTAGGGCTAGCCATCCAAAGCCTGGATTAGATTCGGATCGCTAGTGACAGTGTGATATTTTTCTCACTACCTCTTTGTCAGTTTATTCTCTGTATGAGATTGCAAGTTTGGGCATCTAATGATTTGTAATCATATTACTACTGCATAATAACAAAACCCTCAACTGCTACATTGGTTTTCCCAAGTTGGTTTTTTCGGGGGACATTGGTCCAAAAACAACAGTATAATTGTGTGTGTGTTTATTTCTATCCTGTGTAGTATTTTGTTTCTACAATATTTTATGTTGTGAAGGTTGCAGTATATTTTCTTTCGATGATTACTGTGTAACACTGTAAATAACTCAATTCAAAAATTAACAAGTAGGAGAAATTTGAGCAGTGGTTGTAGTAGGGATTCGGGTCACCGAATTTTCACATGGTTTCAGAGCGCAGGTGAAGTAGAGAAAAGATCAGTTGCATGCATAAGAGGGAGTTCGAAATCACTACGTAGGCAACATTTCAAAACCGTAGAGAGGTTGTGCAGTCCATTGGCCAAGAGGGCTAATTTTTGTGGAAAATTAATTCTCTAAGTGAGTTGACAGAGAGTAAATTTTTCGGATCGAAGATTCACAGAGGAAGAGGGAACAACGCAACAGTTTCCAAGAAAAGCAGATCTTTAGCTGGGACGCAATCATTTTGCAGTAGTTGTTGGAAAAATAACATCAGAAGGAAAGAGGAGCACACACTGAGGGAATTCCTTCCTTAGGGGACTTCTAACCAAGAAGTTCGAATTTTCCTAGCAGAACAACAATAGTTGTGTGCAGGATTTCTCACTCCAGAAGGGAGTGTGAATAGTTGGGTAGCAGTTGTGCAAAGAAGAAGAGGAAGAAGTTCAACGTTTTTCAGAGAGATGGCATCAGCTGGGTTGAGAGATCAATATCGTTTAGATGGAGCCTCAAACTATGTGATCTGGAAGGCTAGAATTTCCTGCCTTCTAGATGAGCATGATCTCAAAACTTATATCAATAGTGTGGTAGTTCTACTTGCCAAAGCAGATATGCTTAAGAAATATAAGAAGGATATTGTGAAAGCAAAGCGATTGATTCTCGATGGAGTTCGAGATCACATAGTTTCGCACATAGTTGACAAAGATACTTCTTGGAAAATGTGGAAAGCCCTTGCTACGTTGTATGAATGATCTTCCGAGCAGCGAAAGATGTATCATGAGGAGAAGATGAGATGCACGAGGATGAAGAAGGGGGAGTGTATAGACCCCTTCCTTACTAGGATTTAGGATTTTCGGGATCAGCTGGCTTCAGTAGGGACAAATCTATAGCCTACAAAGTTTGTACAATTAGCTCTGAACAACATTTCCGAAGAATGGAAAGTTCTCGCCCAGAGTATCCTAGGAAGAGAAAAATTGTCAGATTGGGAACCTGTATGGGTTGATCTGCAGTAGGAGGAGATGATCCGAGATCTGGTGAAGAGCACCATTAGTGGTGCTAGCAGTAGTAGTGGGACGAAGCAAGTAAAAGAGGAGGAAGACGTGGCCCTCGCATCTAGGGGGCAACATGAGCAACGCAGAAGAAAGAAGGACGTGTTAAAGATCAAGTGCTTCAGATGTGGTGAGATTGGCCACTACAACACTCAATGTCCTCTTAGAAATAAGGAAAAGGAGGAGAAGCAGGATCAACGTGTTGCATCCACTAAGATTGGCAAGTTGTTCTCCAGACTAGAGGAAGAGTTTCCATGATCATTGAGTTACCTCCAAGGGTGAGGTGGGGTGATTTGGAGTTGTAGCCTCATAGAGCTATAGGATGGGCAGGATTCTTGAGGAGGTCCACCTCATGAATCAATACCTTGTTACGGGAACCCAAGACATGCAGTAGCAGGATGGATCAATGGGAGTTGGTGTAGTCAAGTGCCAGAGTGACAGATGCAGTAGCTAGTAGCAAGTTAGAGACTGAGCACCTCATAGAAGAGTTGGTAGTAGTGCAGTTGGCACAATGCAGATTCAGCAGCAACGCAAAGGCTTCAGTGACAGCGTAGGGTCTAGCAACAGTCAGGACTCGGGTGACAGATGCATCATACTGACCACATTTTGTTTAGTGTTTTTTATTTTTTCTGTTGCAATTGTTGCAGTTGCAATGACAGTGTTTGGAGAAGGTTGCAGTGTTGGCAACAGTGCAACAAGGCTAGCAGCAGCACATATGCGACAATCAGAGTTGCATAGTAGTTGGTGGGTAGCAACATCCATACATCATCAACACAACAAGAGATGGTGCAGAGATAGAGTGATGCTTCAGTGGGTTGCAACACTAGAGCACATTCCTCGTTAAGAGGGAGCGTTGATTTCTGTAGCATCAGATGTGATCTAGCATCGATATTTTGTAGAGAGGCTAAGACACATGCATTCTGCAAGACCCAAAAATCGTTTGGGAAAATTCCACCTATAGATGGTTTAATTAAAATAATTAAACAGTTTTAATGTATTCCTAAGTCTAAACTTAGGAAATGTGATTAATTAAAGGGTTTTAATTAAATATGGTGTGAATCTTCTAGAAGAAGACAAGGATCAACTCCCAGTTAAACTTAAAATTTGATTATGTTTTAATCTTGTACGTTGGTGCTCCAACGAGAGATTATAAGAGGGATCTTGATGGGCACTTGGAGAACACACCGAAATGGCGAGATCTAGAGATCAAATATCTCAAGAGTAGTAGCGTTGAGTTGTTAGAGAGAGACTGAGTGATATTCTTGTAGTGAGGTGTAGGGATAGTAGACCAAAGGAGCATTTTCCAGTTCCGTAGAGTGTAAGGAAGAGAAGGAAATGACAAGTTCAGAGAGGTAGTGCAGAGCTTCAGAGGGAGTCTGTATTTTTGTTGGGAGAAGTCAAGATCTAGTGTCAGAAGTTAGGGTGTGAGACTGAAGGGCCAAAGGGTTGAAGTTCCAGCAAACAAAAGATCATAGGAAGAGGTGACGCAGTTCCTAGAGGCTGTGATGCAAATCTGCATAGGTTGACGCAGAGACTGCGCAAAGGCAGCGTAGGGGTAGCCATCTAGAGCCTGGATCATATTAGGATTGCCAGTGACAGTGTGAGATTTTTCTCACTATAGCTTTGTCAGTTTATTCTCTGTATTAGATTTCTAGTTTGGGCATCTAATGATTTTTACTCAGATTACTACTTCATAATAATAAAACCCTCAGTTGTTGCATGGGTTTTCCCAAGTTGGTTTTTTCCGGGGACACTTGTCCAAAAACAATGGAGTAATTGTGTGTGTGTTTATTTCTCTCCTGTGCAGTATTTTGTTTCTGTAATATTTTATGTTGTGAAGGCTACGGTATGTTGTATTTTGATGTTTACTATGTAACATTGTAAATAACTTGATTCAGAAATTAACAAGTAGGAGAAATTTGATCAGTTTCTGCAGTAGGGATTTGGGTCACTGAATTTTCACACATTGAAGGTTAGAAATTTGAATCCACGAGATATATCGGTTTTTTAGTCACTGTTAAAAATAATAATAATAATAATAATAAATAAAATAAAATAAATAAAATAAATAAGAATAAGAAATAGAATAAGAAATAAGAAATAAAATAAATAATAAATAAATATATATAAATATATAAATAAATAATAAATAAAAATAAAAATAAATAAAATAATAATAAAAATAAAATATAAAATAAAAAAAATAAAAAAATAAAAAAATTAAAAAAATAAAAAATAAAAAATAAAAAAATAAAAAATAAAAAAATAAAAAAATCTTTACCTTGGATTCCCCTACTTCGCAATAGGGACTTAAAGTCTCTTGCAGGGTTCATCATGCAAGCCCTCCAACAAAGCATTAAAAAAAAATAAAAATCAAAAAATCATAGCTTTACCTTGGATTCCTCGACTTCGCAATAGGGACTTAAAGTCTCTTTCAGGTTTCTATCATGCAAGCCCTCCAACAAAGCATTAAAATTGAAAATCTATTGATGCCATCTCTTCAAATTAAAAGTAAAGACAACTTGACAAGAAAGGAGAGCACAATAACCCACTAACATGAAATCAAAACCAGAAGTGAACTAGAAATAAACTAAAGGAAAGAGAACTAGGGACAAACCACCCTGCAAGATCACATGGAGTCTCATTGCTTTGCATGTATGAGGTGGAGAATACATTGGTTTGCAGGTAATCGCCCTTCCATGCAACTGGGCATATGCCACTTTATCTACTCTTGGTGTGTGCCTCCAACTACCTCAACTTCAACCACATCGATGTCACAACCTCAACATCAGCAAGATTAATGCCATTGACTATAGAGCCATAGACTAAGATCACCTCGGCTTCCTTGCAACATGTACCTATTGTAGGATGCTACTATCATTATCCAGCTGCCTCAACTTCAACCAAATAGATGTCACAACCTCAAGATCAGTAAAATTAATGCCATTGACTGCAGAGCCATAGACTAAGATCACCTTGCCTTCCTTGCAACATGTACCTATTGTAGGATGCTACTATCATTATCCCACCGCCCCATATAAGATTCAAAGATCGAGGCATGACATATTCCTCTGTCCTCCAATAAATGAAGAATAAAATGTTTTTTTTTTTTTTTTTTTTTTTTTTTTTTTTTTTTTTTTTTTTTTTTTTTTTTTTTTTTTTTTTTTTTATTAAATAAAAACATATATATTATAATGTTAAACTTTACACATTGGATTGTTGCATTGATTTTTTATCAAATAAAAAAATATAATTATAATGTTAAACTTTAGACATGGAATTATTGCACTTGTTTTTATCAATTTCATTGACAATAGTAATTATTCGATTTACCACTATGCCATGTGACTCGTCACTTTATCACATGACATATTCCTCTGTCCTCCAATCAAATGAAGAATATTTTTTTTTTAAACACAAAATTTAATTATAATGTTAAAATTTAGACATGGAATTATTGCATTGATTTTTATCAAATAAAAAAATATATTTCTAATGTTAAAATTTAGATATGGAATTATTGCACTTGTTTTTATCAATTTCATTGACAATTGTAATTATTCGATTTACCGCTATGCCATGTGACTCGCCACTTTATCACTGTGAGCATAATTTCTTATCATATTGGACATATGGTTAATTTCAAAAGTTTATGTTTTAATGGCTATAATAAATTTGTTAGACCCAAATTGAGTTATTTAATAATATATTTATGTTTAAATAAATTTAATTTTATTAATTGAAGTTTGAAAAAGTTGTTTTTATTAAAAAATAAAAATTATAAACCAATTCTTATTATTAACAAAGATATTTTTCAAAAAAATAATAAACATATAAAGGTTTTAAACATATATAAATTAATATAAAAAATGTTAATTAAATTATGCTTGAGGTGAGTATGAATGTAGGAGGGGTGAGGGTGGCATAGCTATCGTCACCTCACTATTAATTAAGAGCAATATCACTACCACCTTTCCACATAAGTTGCAACATGAAGCAAGCACAATGTACTGCACATTCATTTTCAATGAATTACCATATAGGTTGGCCCTTTTTCACATGTGCCATGAGTTTTGTTGGATTGGATTTTGGATTTGGGAATCTTCCCAATATCCCACTTTACTTGATAATGGTGGCACTTGGTATAATTCAATTTGGCTATGTTATTTTGTTCTCAAACCCTAGCAAGTAATTTTCTTCTTTCATTTTTCCTGGGCACAACTTGGGAAGCTTGCCTTTTTTGTAGTTAGTGTGTGGTCTAGTGTGGTTGCACTTTGTTCAATTTCTTTTGGGGGGAAGGACCAGGCCCTCTTGGCCTAGGTCCTTACACCCTTTGTTGGTTTCATTTATGGTTTATTTCCTCTTGTCCTATAATTCAAGGGCTCAAGCCAAGAGATGACTTATTTTCTTGTACATGCTAAGGAGCTCTAAAATGGCTCTGACCATTGATTTCTTACAATAGTTAGATGATTCCTACATATTAGTATTGGTTGTCTTTAGTATTTGCTTGGTGTGGCTCTAGGTGTTTTTTGTCTCTTGAATTTGGGGTGGTAATTTACTCTGGTTAGTGGCTACAGCCATAATCACAAGTGATTTCAACATTGGACACGATGCCAAGGAAATGGGTTAGGTCTTGTCATGGTGCAGGTGGAAAGGGCTTGCACGGGGGAGCAAGAGTAAGCTAGAAATCACTCCTCCAATACGCTCTATGACATGTAGGCACCACAAAAAAATCAACAAGAGATGAGAGAAGCAAAGGGGGAGATCACCACATATAATGGTTGTCATTCAAATTCTGAGGTGTTTGCAACCGTGGCTGAGTGGGTGCCTAACACCGGTCGCACAAGAGGTCAACAAAGTCAATATTTGCACATGATCGACCTATATTGGTAGCTTAAGTCACTCTTGGGTACAGTCTTCTTGGAAAGGAATGAGACAAACGATAAAATTTTATTGATGATGGATGAGCCCCAACTATAGTTCAAAGAAATCAACAAGCGCCTAGCAAGGATAGAGACAATCATCTTGCGTGAAAAAGGATTGGCTCCTTCTGACAGTCCTGTGGATCTAGTGCCTATTGAGGTCTCCATCTCCTCTTAATTCTCTGAATGATATGGTGCTTTTAATATATTTGGTTTCTTAGTTGGTCTCTACCTATGAATGTTGTTACTCCGGCTTTTGTTGATAGTTTTGGGATCTAGATATTGGTCTCTAGTTAGTTTCTATAATAGACATTTAGGCTAATAAGTCTTTGTTTTATTTCAATTTTGATAATGTATGCTTCATTTTTAGATTGCATGTTACTCATTGCTATTTTGGACAAGAGTCATTATGTTTTGTCAATGATATGGTTTCCCTAATGGCAAATCAAAAACATATAGGAAGTTAGACAATATATAATTCTATAAGCTAAAGAGAATTATATATTGTCTAACTTCCTATATGTTTTTGATTTGCCATTAGGGAAACCATATCATTGACAAAACATAATGACTCTTGTCCAAAATAGCAATGAGTAACATATGATCTAAAAAATGAAGCATACATTATCAAAATTGAAATAAAACAAAGACTTATTAGCCTAAATGTCTATTATAGAAACTAACTAGAGACCAATATCTAGATCCCAAATACTATCAACAAACACACACACACACACACATATATCAATTGGGGTTATATTGGGTGGTTAGGTGGAATGGTTATTATCTTCCCCATCCAGGTTCAAATCCCTGCTAGTGACATGATGAGCATTATTGTAATGGCTTCGTGCCTTGTGTACAAATACAATTCGCAATCATGCATCAATTACATACACAAGTACACATATATATCTAGGGGAAACCAACTCGCAAAAACCCATTAAGCCTACTTGCATTAATCAATGAATAGAGAATCTATTACAATTGCTAGCTACAACTCTAAGCTCAACCTGCAAAAGAATAACTATTATCTTTGCTCAATGAGAAGCTCTGACCCAAACTTAGTCAATTTTTGCCCCCACCTGAGCTCCTATTTCCTTGTGCAATTCTTGAGGAAATTGGTCCCTCTTCTTTAGGAATTTCCTCCAAATTTATTGCGCAATTCCCAAGGATTGATCACTACTTGCATGCAACATATATACACTCAAAACTAGTCTAAAACTGATGTTACACTACCTTGGAATCCCCACCACAATTGAGCAATTTGAATTCCTTGCATGCATGAGCTATTTTTGGTTGATTGATCAGTTAATTGGATAATCTTTGAGTTAGACTGTTGTCCCACCGAACAAATGACCTCCAACTAGTTCTATTAACTGTTAGAACTAGTTTAATTGAGTACAACTAGAAATAACTAAATTGGATTGCTACAAATTAGCAATCAACACATGCAAACTAAACTCCAAGCCCACTAACTCTATTTTTTTGAGCTAACTGAGTGACAAGAGTCATGTCACCTCAGTTAATTGCCTTCAAGTTGTCTACTGATGTGGAAATTTCAAATTTTCTCAATTTGACCAAGTCTAAGTCAAATTGAGCATTTCTTGCTACACTTCTCAGCAATTACTCTTAGCAAGAAAGGGATTATCAACCACTCCTATCCTGCACATGTGGAATTCAAACTTCTCTCTTGACAAAGGCTTTGTCAATATGTCAACATCTTGTTCCTCCGTCAGAATGTATTATAGCAACATTATCCTCCTCTGCACATAGTTCCATAAATGATGATACCAAATATCTATATGCTTGGATCGATCGTGAAATACCAGATTCTTAGAGAGCTTAATGCAACTTTGATTATCATTATAGATCATAGTTGGATCCATCTCTTGACCAAACAGTCCCACAAGTATCTTTATCATTTAGATCGCCTCACATGTTTCTTGAATTGCAACCATGTATGCAACTTCTGTTGAGTTGAGTGCCACAAACCCCTGCTTCCTGCTGTACCAGGAAATTGTTGCAGACTCAACACTGAAAATTCCACTTGATGTGCTCTTTTGGTATGATGAAATCCCTACCCAATTTGCATCTGTGAAGCCACACAACTTCACTCCGTCTATCCATCTGTACCATAATCCATACTGTGTAGTACCTTTGAGATGTCATAAAACATGCTTAACTACCTTCCAATACAATTTGGTCGGCCTAACCATAGCTTGGCTCAACTAGTTGACTGCATAGCACATATCTATTCGTGTGTTCACAAGATACATTAGTGAACCCACTAGCTGTCGATAATTGGTAGCATCAACCTCTTCACCTGAAGTGGCATTCCCCATCCTCCAGTTGGTTGCTAGAAGTGTCTCCAAGGGCTTACAACTCTCCATGTGAAATCTCTACAGTATCTTGATGACATAATTTCCTTGAGACATAAATAATTCCCCAATGCCCTTTCATACTTCCAGCCTAAGGAAGTAGCACATGCGACCCATGTCTTTCTTCTCAAATTCCCTTGCAAGGTCCTCCTTACAAGAGTTGATCAGTTGCTCATCACCTATCAATACTAAATCATCAACATATAAAACAATGATAAGCAATTTGCCTTCTACCAAAATATGATAGAGGCTCACATCTGCTTCACCTTTGGTGAAGCCCAATCGAGTGAGATGGCTATCGATCTGAGTGAACAAAGCTGGTGGTGATTGTTTGAGACCGTACAATCCTCACCTAAGTCTGCACACATGAGACTCTTGATCAACTATCTCAAAACCTTTTGATTGCTCTATGTACACTTCCTCCTCAATAAAACCATTCAGAAATGTTGTTTTTACATCAATCTGGTGGATCTTCCACCCCATCTGTGCAACCAATACAATAATTGATCTAATGGATGAATAACTTGCTATGGGAGCAAAGGTTTCCTCATAGTCAATTCCATCAACTTGAGAGAATCCTTTGGCCACAAATCTAGCCTTATACTTCTCTATGCTTCCCTCTGCTACATGCTTAACTTTGAAGATCCATTTCGAACCCACAACTGATTTATCTATTGGTCTTGGGACCACTTCCCAAACACTGTTCTTCATGATGGATTCATATTCTTCCACCATTGAATCAACCCAAACTGCTTTCTCAACTACTTCCTCAAAAAAGTATGGCAAGATCAGTCATTAGAGCCATGTAGCCAGTGTACCTCTAGGGTAACCTACTTTTCCTACGCAGATTTGAAGGAGCTCCCACATTCTCCCTTGCATCCTGCACCAATATATCAACTTCCCTGGTTCTTTTTCTACTTTTATGGATGATTCTAATTGAGTGGATGTCTCCACTTTGCCTCCTCTTTGCTCCTTCATTTGTAGTTTCTCCACAACTTCTTGAGGCTCCTCCTTTGGAGCTAAAAGCTCCTCTTCTGGTGGGATTTGAAGCTCCCAGTCAAGATAATATCTCATTGCTTTCTCCTCATCAAACTTTACATTCCTTCGCACAACTATCATTCGGAGGGAAGTTAAGTACACCCAGTAATTGTGTGGAGTTTCGGTGTAACCCACAAAAACTCCCAACTCTGTTTTCATCTCATGTTTCTTCCTCGAATATTTGTAGACATGGCAGTAAATAGAGGCTCCAATTTTTTTTAAATGAGACACATCTGAATTTCTCTCCAAGAAGGCCTCTTTTGATGTAATCATATCAAGAATCCAATGAGAACTCTAATTCTGCAAGTGGACTGTTGTGTTACATGCCTCTGCCCACAAATATAGTGGTAGGCCTTGGTCATGTAGCATAGCTCCTAAAACTTCCACAATGCTCTGGTTCTTTCTCTCAACTACCCCATTCTACTGTGAGTTGTGGGAGCTGTCAGTTCTCTTCGAATTCCTTCTTTGCCACAAAATTCCTTGAAGTCATTCGAAACATACTTACCTCCATTATCGCTCCTGAGAGTCTTCACATTCTTGTTGGTCTCTTTCTCAACTAGTTCTTTAAACTCTACAAATTTTTAGAATGTCTCATCCTTCTTTTGCATGAAGAAGATCCAACACTTTCTTGAGAATTCATCAATAAAAATAACATAATATTTATGTCTGAGAGTGGAGGTTGTCGAGAATTGTCCACAAACATTAGAATGGACTCTTTCCAAGACTGCATTTGCTTTGATGTCTCGATCATGGAATGTGGATTTTACATACATCCCAAAGGTACAACCGTTGTAGACATCCTGCTGCTCAAGTGATCGTTTAGGGAGGCCAATGGTTATTTGCTGCATAATTTTAAGGGTGCCATGGTAGAAATGTCCAAGTCTTATGTGCCAGAGTTCACCAACATCTTGACTCTGCACTTTCTCTTCCTTACTACTTAATGTAACACAATCTTCCACATCAAGTTTATACAGTTTCTTCACACAAACCCCGATCTGCTTCACCTGCTTAGTGGCTATGTGTCTCAGAAAGGCTTTCCCTTTATTGAAGATCACGTCATCGCTACGATCTTCTAAAACTGTTACAAAGATGAGGTTCTTCTTTAGGCCTGGTACAAACATGACATCTTTAAGGCGAAGTGGGGATCTTGACTCCCTCTTAAAGGTTACTGTACCAATCTCGGTAGCACTGTACCTTCCATCGCCCCCAAGCTCAATATGCATATGGAGATCTCTCTTGTTCGAGTCACTGGAAAAATCTCTACACCCTGTCATGTGGAAAGAAGTACCCGAATCCAAGTACCACACTCCCCATCACAATGTTGGCCATGCATGCGATCAAGGTGAAGTCGAACTTAAACTGTGAAGCTAATGCTTCACCTGCTACTCCTCCTAAGTTCTTCTTGCTAGACTTTTTGTGTGAACACTTTGTAGAATATTGCCCAGGTTCATGACAATTGAAGCATTTTATTTTGGACGAGGCTTTCTTCTTGCCCCCTTGGATGAAATCTGGTTTGGTTTGAGATTCTTCCTTTTTCCCTTCTTTCCCTTTCCAACCAATGCAATTTTTTCTTCATCCTCTCCCTTGGATGAACCTCCATCTCTAGTATTTCGCCTCATTTCTTCTTGTTCCAAATCGGACCATAAGTGTACCAAATTCGGTAATTTCTCCCTCCCATTCACCGAGTCCTGGTAGCTATGCTAGGATTTTGGAAGGCCTAGAAGAGCTACGCTCACCAAGTCATCTTCTGCAACATTCACACCGACCCCTCCAAGATCATCCCAAACTTGTGTAAATCTGGTGAGATATTGCGGAATAGTATCATTCTTCTGCATCTTAATGTTTCGAAGGTTGTCTTTTGAGGTCCAGTTTTCTATGGTCACTGTTATTCTCGGATAGCTCAGTCAATGTCTTCCACATTGCGAAAGGAGTTTCTTTCCCATGGATTTTTGAGACAATGTGGTTTCTCACTCCCTCCATGATTATTCTATTCGCCTTGGCTACATATTTCTTCCATTGGGCTAGGTTTTGGGCATCCGTTGATCCTGGTTTTGGAATGTTTGTAGTGACATATTCCAATAATCTAATGTCATCAAGCATTGCCTCCATGTGATCCTTCTAGGCAATGGAATTCGAGCTGCCTTCCAAGGTATACTCCAATCCCAGTCCATTGAACGCCATTCTCCCAACTCTGAGGAAATCCTGCTACACTAAAGCTGCAAATTCAAACATCTCGAGGAACAAATTCAAATTTTTTGTTCTAATGTGAATCATGCTCTAATACCATGTAGAAATACAGTGATAGAATTGCAATTGCTCAAGAAATTGAATCTAAATCAAGAGACACAATTCTACTTTACTGATCTGCGAAAATTAATTCACAGTTTAGAACAACATTCGCAACCATGCATCAATCACATACACAAGTACACATATATATCTAGGGGAAACCAACTATAAAGAATCTATTACAATTGCTAGCTATAACTCTGAGCTCAATTGACAAAAAAATAATTGTTCTCTCTGCTCAATGAGAAGCTCTGACCCATAATTAGTCAATTTCTGCCCCCACCTAAGCTCCTATTTCCTTCCACAATTCCTGAAGAAATTGATCCCTATTCCTTAGGAATTTCCTCCAAATTGCTTGCGCAATTCCCAAGAATTGATCACTGATTGCATGCAACACTTGTACACTCAAAACTAGTCTACAACTGATGTTACACTATCTTGGAATGTCCACCACAACTGAGCAATTAAAATTCCTTACATGCATGAGCTATTTTTGGTTGATTGGTTAGTTAACTAGATGGACTCTGAGTTAGACTGTTGTCCCACTGCACAACTGACCTCCAACTAGTTCTATTAACTGTTAGAACTAGTTTAACTGAGTACAACTAGAAATAACTGCACTGGATTGCTATAAATTAGCAATCAACACATGAAAACTGAATTCCGGGCATATTAACTCAAATTTACTAAGGTAATTGAGTGACAAGAGCCATGTCACCTCAGTTAACTACCTCCAAGTTGTCTGCTGATGTGGAAATTTTTAATTTTCTCAATTTGACCAAGGCTAAGTCAAATTGAGCCTTTCTTGCTACACTTCTCAACACTTCGTGAACTCTTAGGCGAGGATACTTGCGGTTGGCCTGGTACAAGAAACCTCTTCACTCTAGCCATCAGGTTGAGAGGGTGGTTAATTTCTTTCCTCGAAATATATATATATATATATATATATATATATATATATATTATATATATATATATGCCAATTGAGATATCCTCAGTGATTGGGAGGAATGAATAAATCCTCCCCCGCTTATATATATATCATATATATATATATGCCAATTGAGATTATTCCTTAGTGATTGGGAGGAATGAATAGATCCTCCCCCGCTTAGGTTCAATTCCCACAAGTGACATGATGGATGTTTTATATATATATATATATATATTATTATATATATATAATTCATATGGAATATATAGTGTTGTAATTGTGTGTGTGTGTCTTATAGTTTAACTAATACACGCTTTTTCCAAACACTTTTTCTAGTCAAATTTGCCCAAAATCCAGTAGAAAATTTTAAAAATCACAAATTTAAGTTGTTTAATCCATTTATGCATTAAAAAATATATTTTAAGTATTAAATCACAGTGTTACTCAAAATCGTATTACCAAATTCCAACCAAAAAAACCATATATATAACCAATTAAAAACAATATTTTGATTATTTTTTAGTTGTGAAAAATGCCGTGATTTTTCACAAAGATCTCAACAATAATTGCAAAAATATTTTAATGTATTTTCAAAAATTTGAAAGAAATTGGATTAACCCCATTGGATCAACTTTTTAAACGCAAGTCTTCATGATTTGAGATCAATCGACTTTTAAGAATATAATAATCCGGAATCCGCACTTTATGGGATACACGCTAGATTAATATGATTAATCTCACTATGTTGATATCATTAATATAAACATTATTATAATTATTATCGGCACGAGTTGCAAAACCAAGTGGAAGCCCTTTTCACATTATAATTATGGGAAGTGTACTTGAGGT
>APFE031454491.1:4423-20321 GCA_000404065.3 Pinus taeda
TATTTTTTTTTTTTTTTTTTTTCAGTATTTCTAAGAGCCTTGCAAAACTCTAGGAGTATCAAAAACTTATCTACTGAATCACTGAGGGTTTTTTTAAGTACAACCCATTAGTCATAAAACAATGAGGGAAATCATAAGGAAACACACATTGGGTTTCTCAATAATATTTTGATCTGTAAAAATATATATTAATATATGTATCTATAAATTCACTAATTATAATGAATATATTATTAGATATTTCTAGATATTGCACTTTATATTAACCCCCACAAAATTGTTTCCCTTATTTAATGTAATGTTTGACTACTCTAACCAAAATATCTTATACAATATGTGCCCCTTAACCAAAAACCATTATGAATGTCAAAACACTAGTATGACCCATAACCGCTAATTTACTGTGATTACTCATACTTTTAGATAATTAAAAACCCTTCCATAATGCAAACTCTAACAACTATTACCATGAATTCTAGAAACTATGATCCCTAGTACACTTCATGATCATGACGTTGTAATTCTTGAAAGTTTACAATACACATCAATTTTAATATCTAACACATTAACTCTACCATTAAAATAATATCTTTTATTCACTTAAAGTGTCATAACATAGTGATCAATTTGAATGAAGTGTAACTCCGAATTAAATCCCATAAGAAAGGAATATAATAGATATTGTGTATCATTGAGATGATATTTTGATTACCGATATTGACCCATAAATAACTTTTCATGAGCCAACATATGGTAATGATTTTGATTATGATATTGACCCAAAATCACTTTTTGTGAGTCAACATATGGTAATGATCTTGATGAGTACTCACATTTAACTCATTAGATCATACAATGATGGTGTATATTTAGTAGTTGATTTAAGGTCTTAATGTTGGTGTCTGAAGTTCATTTAAACTATTATTCCTTCCATAAATTAATATTAATCAAGTGTATATATATGTTTTTTCTATATTTAGTTATATGTATTTCAAAATTATAAAATTGCTAAATTTCTAAATTGTGTATTTCTATATGGTTTTTCTCTATTTCCACTATTCAATGCAATATGAATAATAAATATTCTTTATTCGATTCCTATTTATTCATGTTTATATTATTGTGTTAAATATATGTATTATTAAAACAATGTAATGACCCCAGGCTATGTAAATGTGAAATTTTACTGTGGTAAAAGACAATAATACAGTTGTTGTTATGTTTTAAACAAAACTGTGACAAACTATTTTTTTTAAGTAATTTAAATATTTCTTGAAATGCTGGCAGCCTCTAAGAGGTGGATCTTAAAGAAAAAGATCAGTTATGATAAATGAAGGAAAATACCCTCCAAAACAGGAAAAGTCCTGACTGAGGGAGACTGAGGGAGGAAGTTCTGTGCTTTGAGGACAGACAGAAGAGATTATTATCCAAGAAGAGGAAAAAGAAAAAAAAGAAGAAGAGAAAAGTGGTTTAGTCTCGTTGTGACCAGATAACCAGGCACAAAGAGTGCACAAATCTTGTAGAGGGCTTGAGGCCTGTAGGACGGCTCGGGGGGAGAATTTCGTCTGAGGGATGGATCTCATGGCTGGGTTGACGAGCAGGATTAAAGCTCAGGTGACTTGTTTTGTTTGAAAAACCATTCCTGATACTGGAAAACCAGGTACGGTTCCAAACTGTGAAGTCCCTGATTGAGAATAATTATGCATTAAAATTTCAGTAGTTGAACAGGAAAACATGTCTTGCATTTTCCTAGACATTGTCGCAATGTTAACCTAAATGTACAGGTGTAGTCCTAGAGCTAAAGGACAGACTGTCAATTAACAGACAGGGTCTGAGCTAGCATCACATTAAACAAGCTATACCTAGATATTTAGCCAAGACTGAATATCGGTACAGAGAAAGGTTAATCAAGATCTGGTTACTGTGTAACAGACTTGACATACCCTTATTCGCAAAACCAGAACGCTGTTTAACAGCCGGAAGGTTAACAGTAAAACAAAGCAATAGTGAGCACTTGAAAGAAATCATTAAATGTTGTAGTATGTCGATGGAAATGAGGGTTACGACCTTTGAATTTGAACAGAGGTGTACCGACCGTAGTCAAGTGCCGCTGTGGCAGAATAATAAACAACCCTACTGTTATCAGGAATAACTAGCTAAAGACATGAAACAGAATAGATAAATATTCTAAATAAACAGAGTTTATTGATAAACTACGTGACAGAGAACAATAATCATTCGTGTCTCATAACCCATGTATTTAAGTCACAAGCGGACCTGATAGTAGAAATCCAGTTCTTTAGAACGATAAAGGGAAAGAAATATACATTTACATTTATATACATAAACCAGTGTATGTAACTATGAAAAGGGTTACATTTATTATATAAACCTGTGCATGTAACTGTGAAAAGGGTTACATTTATTTATATAGACATGCGCATGTAACTGTGAAAAGGGTTACATTTATTTATATAATCCTATGCATGTAACTGTAAAAACGGTTACATTTATAAATACAATCCTGTGCATGCGACTTCGAACGGGCCATACATTGTAAATACAAGCAAGGCTGTGCATGTAGCCGTAAAGAGAAACCTCTGTTGAAACGGCATTTCCATAAGAGAAAAGTAAAGAATAATATAGAAGACAGCCTATGAATGCATGCCGTGCAGATTAGCAAAGATGATGAACGCACAATAAAAATGGAGCGAGTCTGAAGCTAGCATTGTAATCTAAGATTATTTATGCTACGGAAGTCATGTAAACCAGCAAAAATCGGAATAATAAGATAAACCCCATATTCTGTATCAGGATTAAGGAAATTCGGAACAAAATCATATAAATGCCAAGAAAAGTTGCTCTAAGGCTTAAACAATTTCACAATACTATGAATATGCGAAAATTTCCCTGAGGCTTAGACCATTTCATCATTATATGAATCTAAAATTACATATAGCATCGAAGGGTAACCCTGAAAGAGAAATTAACTATACACATTGTTTGAATACAAGCCGCAGAAGAACTGTCGCCAGATCTGAGCGCTGAGGCCAGATCCGCAACCAAAATCTAAGAACAGTCGTATCAACCCAAATCGGGTGTGCCTTAAAACAGTACTGTATAACAATGAAGATTATGAGCATTTGTAAAAGAACCCAGGTTCCATTGAACAATAAATTAACTAAAAAAATACTGATAAGACCAGACGACAATGAGGATGCACCGTGAGGGTTCTCTACAGAGAATACCTCAGCGAATGAGATGAGGAAACCCACGTATGAGCGGCGGTCTGCATCCATCATAAATCATAGTTTCAGACCGGTGACTTTGAGTTCTGATATGCAGGCGAAGTAACATGAGCTTCAACTTACCTGTGACGGAGAGGGTTCAATCACCGTGAAAGGCCACCCTTGTTCCATCCGAAGGGTTGCAGGACGCGGTTGCATACCATAGCAACAAGAGAAATCAACTAGTAATACATTGTTCAAATAAACCGAACGATTAACAAACACTATGAAATTGGTAATCAAGAACCAGTACCTGAGATGACCAGTTGACAAGCAGTTCTTAGCATCTGAATCGTTTGTCGAGTAAAAGAATGTTGTTGGTGACATTAAACCTGAGGTGGAACACTGGACCGGAGCCGAGAAGGCCAGCACGAAAATGAACCCCGAGATTGTAGGCGGATGTTTATATATCATAACAAACCCTAGAATACATATTAACCATCCGATCTCTGGATGAGATCCAAGCCGTCGAAGTAAGGCGGGAACCAGAAGTGTCAGAACCGAGATCCCCGTTTCCAAGGTGTCACATGGCCAAAGGAGCCAGACCATGCCACCTGCCCCAGTAAGGACGAATGTCTTAAAGGCTTGGATGAGTTGGCACCTGTATAAGCTACGGCAGGACCATCAAAGTCCGCGCCAGATTAACATACGATACTGTGGTAAACTTATAGCTAGGTTTGCCGTGAGGTAGGGCTTACACCCAAATGACATTTGATAACACATTAGCACATTAATACATTATAATGATGTATGGTTCATGTATTGCAAAGGCTACCATTTGAATAAACATATGATGTGTTAATAGATTATATAACGTATGTGGTTGCTCGTTAAAAGTAAAGGTACACATATAAAGACAAAGAAATAGTAATGTAGTGCTTGCTTATTATGTTAGGCATACATTAAAAAAAAAATATATGTATAAGGGGACAAAGGTGTGACAAATTGGTATCAGAGCGCAGTTTCAACACTGTGGCCTCAAGTAGAACATGTTTCATTGTGCAGAAGGGTACACCATGCATACATATGCAAGATAATAATGTACTTAACTGTGTTCTGCTATTTCGGGTGAAATACAAAATTACAACAGCTAGCAGTTAAGCCAGAAAAGAGATAAAATGCAAGGAACCGACAGTAACCCTCAAGAGAATCCAGAACTGTGGTTACAATTGGGTGCAGAAACACGAAGTACCAACCTTGCAATCCTGGAAACTGTCCAAGAATTGAAGAATGAGATGGCACGGTTGCGAGAGGACAACGCGCGGTTAACAGTTGAACAAGAAAGAATTTTGAAGAGTTTGTCAGATAGGCAAAATCCCCCTCTATCCAACCCCAGTGCGGAACAGCAGAGAATGACAGAGGAACAGAATTATCAGATGGAACCTGAACTTTCAGAAGGGAAGGAGGATCATTATGATAATGTACCAGAACAACAAACTTCAAAACGACAGAAAATGGAGCTGCAGGGAGAGTTTCGAAAAATTAAACCCCCGCATTTTGATGGCGAACAGGAGGAAGCAGCTGAAGCTTGGTTAATAAATATGAATAAATATTTTCAGTTGTACGAGTATGATCATAACCTGAAGGCAAGATTAACTATTTTTCAGTTACAAGGTAAGGCAACCTTGTGGTGGGAGGAAATCAAAATTGTCAAAGGGGTAAGTGAACGGACCATTACCTGGGAAAAGTTTCAGAAATACTTCAAAGAAAGGTATCTGACTAAACGCTTTTACGATGAAAAGGCAAGGGAATTCCATGATTTAATATTGGGACAACAGACAATGGACGAGTTCATTAATCGCTTTACCTCACTGCTACGTTATGTACCTTACATCAAGGAGGAGAAAGCCAAGGTCCAAAGGTTTGTGAGTAGCTTACCTTCATATATAAGGGAAAGGATTGAGTTTGAAAATCCTAGGACCATGGATGAGGCTATCCATAAAGCAAGGATCTACTACCAGCAGAGTAAACAGAAGGGGGACACCTCAAACAAAAGGTGGAATGAGAAAAGGAGCAGTCGGATGGTTGGGAGCAGCAAAGGAGGTCACGACAGTGGGAGTAAAGGTCTGGTAAAGGATTAAACAGTAGATCTGTTGCAAGGAATGCGCCCCGATCTAGGCCAATGAGCGAATCTAGAGTAAATGAGCAGCGTGTTAGACCATAAGGTGAGGGGATGACCAGACCTCCAGTTCAATGTTGGGGTTGTGGAGGACCTCACTATGTTAAAAACTGCCCACAGCGAAAGGGGACAGACCAGATATCCCAAATTCATGAGGCATCGACCGTCGGGGACGTGGCACGCAATGTACCCAGAATTAATGTAGCTTTGGAAGGTCGACAAGGGGAGTATCAACCATCTATGGTTGAATTCGAAGGTAAAATCTCAAATCTTTCTATAGCTGTTCTTATTGATCCAGGAGCTACTTTAAGTTATGTTAGCCCAAAAATAGTAGAACAGTGTCAACTACAAGCTGAAAAGTTCAGGAACCCATGGCTGGTCCAATTAGCTACAGGAGCCAAGAGATGAGTCTTGGCCAAAGTAAATAATTTTTCCTTAACCATAGTAGGACAGCCAATAGTGGCAGATTTAAATGTACTACCGTTGGGTTCATATGATATCCTGATTGGGATGGACTGGCTGGAAAAACACTGGTCCTTAGTGAATTGCAAGACCAAAACCATCTACTATAAGGATGACCGTGGAGAGCAGCAGGAGTTACAAGGAATCAGACATCTTGTACAGATTCGACCCATTAGAGCCTCTCAGCTAGCTAAGTGCATCAAGAAGAAATGTCAAATCTACGCTATTCAGGTGGGTTACGCAAATCATAAGGATAAAACTGCTATGCTGGGTAGCATTCCAGTGGTACAGGAATTTGCAGATGTTTTTCCCGACGAAGTACCGGGATTACCACCTAAGAGAGATGTGGATTTCACCATTGAGCTGATTCCAGGGGCAGCACCCGTATCACGGGAACCATACCGCATGAGTGTACGAGAACTAACAGAATTAAAAATGCAACTGTAGGAGCTGTTAGATAAAAATTACATCCGTCCCAGTGTATCACCCTGGGGAGCCCCAGTGTTGTTTGTCAAAAAGAAAGATGGAACTTTTCGGATGTGCATTGATTATCGTCAGCTGAATAAGCTCACGATCAAAAATAAATATCCTTTGCCTAGGATTGACGAAATTTTTGATCAGGTGAAGGGAGTGACGGTATTTTCTAAAATCGATCTGCGATCTGGTTACCATCAGATCAAAATTAAAGAGGAGGGTATCGCTAAGACCGCTTTCAGAACGCGGTATGGGCATTATGAATTCGTGGTGCTACCTTTTGGTCTGACCAATGCACCTGCTACCTTCATGTGTTTGATGAACAGTGTGTTTCACAGGTTCTTAGACAAGTTTGTGTTGATATTCATAGATGACATTCTGATTTACTCCCGATCAAGAAAGGAGCATGAGGAACACCTCAGATTGGTGTTGAAAACTTTGCGAGAACATCAATTATATGCAAAGTTTAGTAAGTGTGATTTCTTCAAGGAGGAGATACAATACTTAGGCGACGTAATCACAAAGGAAGGAATTGCAGTAGATCCTGAGAAAATCAGAACTATAATGGAGTGGCCCATACCAAAGGACGTGGCAGATATTAAATCCTTTGTGGGGTTAGCGGGTTATTATAGAAGATTTGTTGAAGGCTTTTCGAGGGTAGCATACCATATCACCTCCTTACAAAAGAAGGGAAAAGTATTTAAGTGGACCTCAGAATGCCAGAAGAGCTTTGAACAGCTCAAGCACTTACTCACCACCGCACCTGTATTGAGCATAGCTGATCCTAATAAGGATTACGTGGTCTGCACAGACGCAAGTAAAGAAGGTGTGGGAGGAGTGCTGATGCAAGAAGGAAGAGTCATTGCATATGAATCTAGGAAACTGAAAGAACATGAGCAGAAATACTCTGCTTACGACTTCGAGCTGGCAGCTGTCATTCATGCCCTGAAAATGTGGCGACACTATCTCTTGGGCAGAAAATTTCTGTTGCTAACAGACCACCACAGCCTAACAAACTATTTCAGCCAACCCACCTTAAATACGAGACAAGCGCGTTGGGCTGACTTATTAAGCGGGTTCGACTTTGAAATTAAGCATTTAAAAGGGAAGGAGAACCGAGTAGCGGATGCATTAAGTCGAAAGGTACAGTGCATGTGCAAGATTTCAGTCAGTAAATGGCAAAGTACTCTATTTGAAAAGATAAAAACAGCGGCTGAACAAGATGTTGTTTATCAGCAAATTAAACAGCAAATACAGCAACTATCTAGTAAGGAAATACAACAAGGGTATGAACTAGATGATGCCTGAATGTTGTACTTTAATAAAAAGTTGTATATACCCAATGAAGAAAGTCTTAAGAAGTTGATTCTAGACGAATTCCACATCAACCATTACACCGGGCATCCAGGATACCAGAAAATGGTTACCGCTCTTCGAAGAGAATATTATTGGCCAAAAATGAAGAAGGAGATAGCTGAGTATCTAGCACGATGTCTAGAATGTCAGCAGATCAAGGCGGAGCACTTTCATCCAGCAGGGCTGCTACAACCCCTACCCATTCCGAAATGGAAATGGGAGACTATCTCCATGGATTTTATAACTGGATTGCCTCGAACGAAGAAGAATAATGATTCCATTATGGTGGTAGTGGATAAGTTGAGTAAGGCATCACACTTCATACCTGTGCAATAAACATATAAGGTTGTGCAAATTGCTCATATTTTCATGAAAAATGTATTCAAATTACATGGACTTCCGAAGGTAATCATTTCAGATCGTGATGTTAAGTTTACATCAGCCTTTTGGAGGACATTGTTTACTGAACTGGGAACACAGCTAAACTTTAGCACAGCCTATCATCCCCAAACAGATGGCCAAACGGAGCGAGTGAATCAGGTTGTGGAGGACATGCTGAGAGCATGTGTTATGATGAAGCCAACCCAATGGGAAGAATATCTCCACCTGGTCGAATTCGCATATACCAATTGGTATCACTCCTCACCACAGCTGAGTCCTTTTGAGGTCATGTATGGGTGGAAGTACCGCACAACCTCAAGTTGTGGTGGACTTAAGGACAGGTTACGAATTGGTCCTGAAATGCTCAAGGAAATGGAAGAAACGGTAAAAAGGGTGCGTACCAACTTAAAAGCTGCTCAAGATAGACAGAAAAGTTTTGTTGATCGAAAGAGAAGGTTCAAGGAATTTCAAGTTGGGGACCATGTGTTTGTTAGAATCCAACCCAGAAGGAGTACCTTGCAGTGGAGCGGGTGTGCCAAACTTGCACCTCGTTATTTTGGCCCTTTCCAAATCTTGGCTAGGGTGGGGCCGGTAGCTTATCAAATCGCCCTACCAAGCCATATTAGGATCCACAATGTTTTTCACGTTTCCGTATTGAAACAATACTTCTACGATCCTAAACATGTGATTCAATGGCAGAATGTTCGAGTAAGAATTAATCTAGTCATTCTAGATAAGCTTTGTTCCGAAAAAAGAAAATAACTAAATCTGTTGCTGATTGCAGGTCGAGCTGGAAGGCGAGGTTCTAGTTGAACCACTGACCATTCTCGATCGAAGAGAAGTACAGCTGTGGAAACGGGTTATTTTCCAAGCTAAAGTGCAGTGGCAGCACTATGGGCCGGAAGAAGCCACTTGGGAGGATGAAGAACTCCTTAGAGAAGCTTACCCGAATTTGTTTAAGGGTGACAGACATCGGGACGATGTCCATTCACAGGAGGGGGAGATGTAATGACCCCACGCTATGTAAATGTGAAAGTTTACTGTGGTAAAAGACAATAATACAGTTGTTGTTATGTTTTAAAAAAAACTGTGACAAACTATTTTTTTAAAGTAATTTAAATATTTCTTGAAATGCTGGCAGCCTCTAAGAGGTGGATCTTAAAGAAAAAGATCAGTTATGATAACTGAAGGAAAATTCCCTCCAAAACAGGAAAAGTGATGACTGAGGGAGGAAGTTCTATGCTATGAGGACAGACAGAAGAGATTATTTTCGAAGAAGAGGAAAAAGAAAAAAAAAAAGAGAAAAGTGGTTAAGTTTGGTTAGGACCAGATAACCAGGCACAGAGAGTGCACAAATCTTGTAGAGGGCTTGAGGCTTGCAGGATGGCTCGGGGGGAGAATTTCGTCTGAGGGATGGATCTCATGGTTGGGTGGACGAGCAGGATTAAAGCTCAGGTGACTTGTTTTGTTTGAAAAACCATTCCTAATACTGGCAAACCAAGTACGTTTCCAAACTGTGAAGTCCCTCATTGAGAATAATTATGCATTAAAATTTCAGTAGTTGAGCAGGAAAACATGTCTTGCATTTTCCTAGACACTGTCGCAATGTTAACCTAAATGTATAGGTGTAGTCCTAGAGCTAAAGGATAGACTGTCAATTAACAGAGAGGGTCTGAGCTAGCATCACATTAAACAAGATATACCTAGATATTTAGCCAAGACTGAATATCGGTACAGAGAAAGGTTAATCAAGATCTGGTTATTGTGTAACAGACTTGACATACCCTTATTAGCAAAACCATAACGTTGTTTAACAGCCGAAAGGTTAACAGTAAAACAAAACAATAGTGAGCACTTGAAAGAAATCGTTAAATGTTGTATTATGTCGACGGAAATGAGGGTTAGGACCTCTGAATTTGAACAGAGGTGTATCGACCGTAGTCAGGTGCTGCTGTGGCAGAAGAATAAACAACCCTACTGTTATCAGGAATAACTAGCTGAAGACATGAAACAGAATAGATAAATATTCTAAATAAACAGAGTTTATTGATAAACTACGTGACAGAGAACAATAATCATTCGTGTCTCATAACCCATGTATTTAAGTCACAAGCGGACCTGATAGCAAAAATCCAGTTCTTTAGAACGATAAAGGGAAAGAAATATACATTTACATTTATATACATAAACCTGTGTATGTAACTATGAAAAGGGTTACATTTATTATATAAACCTGTGCATGTAACTGTAAAAAGGGTTACATTTATTTATATAAACCTGTGCATGTAACTGTGAAAAGGGTTACATTTATTTATATAATCCTATGCATGTAACTGTAAAAAGGGTTACATTTATAAATACAATCTTGTGCATGCGACCTCGAACGGGCCATACATTGTAAATACAAGCAAGGCTGTGCATGTAGCCGTAAAGAGAAACCTCGGTTGAAACGGAATTTCCATAAGAGAAAAGTAAATAATAATATAGAATACAGCCTATGAATGAATGCCGTGTAGATTAGCAAAGATGATGAACGCACAATAAAAATGGAGCGAGTCTGAAGCTAGCATTGTAATCTAAGATTATTTATGCTACGACAGTCATGCAAACCAGCAGAAATCGCAATAATAAGATAAACCCCATATTCTGTATCAGGATTAAGGAAATTTGGAACAGAATTATATAAATGCCAAGTAAGGTTGCTCTAAGGCTTAAACAATTTCACAATACTATGACTATGTGAAAATTGCCCTCAGGCTTAGACCGTTTCATCATTATACGAATCTAAAATTACATATAGCATCGAAGGGTAACCCTGAAAGAGAAATTAACTATACACATTGTTTGAATACAAGCCGCAGAAGAACTGTTGCCGGATCTGACCGCTGAGGCCAGATCCGCAACCAAAATCTAAGAACAGTCGTATCAACCCAAATCGGGTGTGCCTTAAAACAGTACTGTATAACAATGAAGATTATGAGCATTTGTAAAGGAACCCAGGTTCCATTGAACAATAACTTAACTAAAAAAAATTACTGATAAGACCAGACAGCAATGAGGATGCACCGTGAGGGTTCTCTACAGAGAATACCTCAGCGAATGAGATGAGGAAACCCGCGTACGAGCGGCGGTCTGCATCCATCATAAACCATAGTTTCAGACCGGTGACTTTGAGTTCTGATATGCAGGCGAAGTAACATGAGCTTCAACTTACCTGTGACGGAGAGGGTTCAATCGCCGTGAAAGGCCACCCTTGTTCCATCCGAAGGGTTGCAGGACGCGGCTGCATACCATAGCAACAAGAGAAATCAACCAGTAAGACATTGTTCAAATAAGCCGAACTATTAACAAACACTATGAAATTGGTAATCAAGAACCAGTACCTGAGATGACCGGTTGACAAGCAGTTCTTAGCATCTGAATCGTTTGCCGAGTAAAAGAATTTTGCTGGTGACATTAAACCTGAGGTGGAACACTGGACCGGAGCCGAGAAGGCCAGCACGAAAATGAACCCTGAGACTGTAGGCAGATGTTTATATATCATAACAAACCCTAGAATACATATTAACCATCCGATTTCTAGATGAGATCTAAGCCGTCGAAGTAAGGCAGGAACCAGAAGCATCGGGACCGAGATCCCCATTTCCAAGGTGTCACATGGCCAAAGGAGCCAGACCATGCTACCTGCCCCAGTAAGGACGAATGTCTTAAAGGCTTGGGTGAGTTGGCACCTGTATAAGCTGCGACATGACCATCAAAGGCCGCGCCAGATTAACATGCGATACTGTGGTAAACTTATAGCTAGGTTTGCCGTGAGGTAGGGCTTACACCCAAATCACATTCGATAACACATTAACACATTAATACATTATAATGTCGTATGGTTCATGTATTGCAAAGGCTACCATTTGAATAAACATATGATGTGTTAATAGATTATATAACGTATGTGGTTTCTCGTTAAAAGTAAAGGTACACATATAAAGACAAAGAAATAGTAATGTAGTGCTTGCTTATTATGTTAGGCATACATTAATTTTTTTTTTATGTATAAGTGGACAAAGGTGTGACAAACAAGTTTTGATATTTCATTTTTTTTTCTTATTTCTATATCTTTCCTAATATGAGAGAGTCTTTTGCATGAATAGGGAGAGTCTCTAACATTAAAATCACTATTCTACAATAAATTGGTCAAATGATCATGATGGGAAAAATATACAACTAGGAAAAACACGTTGGTGACATGTTGAACATGAACATGTATGAATGTGAAAATTCTAATAAGTCCATTTGGTTCCCCTCTTTACTAATTTCGGTAGACATGAAACAAACTCCACTAGTTATTTCTCCAGAAATCTTTAAAAGTCTTCCAAAAGATGGAGAGTACCTCAACAAATAAGAAAAATGAATCCTCCCTCATCGCATGTTCAATTGTCCATACAAATAATTGAAGTTTGGTATGTCAGCTCTTTATATGTAGACCCACAAGAGATTCTGTATCAGTCTACAATTGACAAAATATATATAGGATCAGTTAATAATCTAATATAATATTCCCAATTCTACCATAAGCTTGAGAAGAACAAAGAGATATACTTTTACTCATACGAGATGCTGAACAAGAAGAAGGAAGGGAAGCATAATTATACACAACCATTTAAATTTGACCTCTTAGAACTTTTGACATAATCTCATAAGAATATTGCAAACAAAGACTCACAGAGTTGGAAACCAACAGGGACATAAATATATACAATAAATCTAAATGGAATATTTCTGGGTATTCAACTAGAAGACACACAACAACAATAGAATCTACACTCAATTGCATGAAAAGTTTTTGAGGTTATTGTATAAAGGGTAGAAAAGAAAAGAAGCATAGAAAATTAGAACAATTTCTAGAATAATGTATTAGGTTTGATGTCTTGCAATTGCATGGACATGGAGAATATGTATTCATTGAAACAAAACTATAGAAAATGATGATAGTTTAGAAAATAACAACAACATAAAAAATGGATTCCAGAAAAGCTCAACGTAGAAAGGCGCTTATCATAGGCATACGACCAAGGATATTCGACTGAACTAAACAGGAAAAAATAAAAATTGAACATCGATTTGACTTGTGATTTAACCCATGTTACTACGATAAGAAGTATAGAAGAAAATGATGTTCAAGATAGAAAACGGTCCAAGCAGATTGATAGTGATGAGGTTTCATCCAAGTATTCTAGGTTTGATGACATATTAAGTTGCCTAGTAACAACATTCAATAGAGAGAACAACACGACATGGAGATTTGTTTGGAATGTTGTAACTATGAAATAGGAAAACATAATATAAACATTCCGATAAGAATTAATGATCCACCTTTTGCAGTCCAACAATTAGTACATAAGTCGGTCAACCACATGTTATATGCCTATAATTATGCTCATCACCATAGTTATAACTTAATTATTAGGTTGATAGAATATATCTAAACCCCATGGAATATGTTGGAATATTCATAGTAATATTGACATATTTCTCTACTAAAATTTTCCACTAAGGTTTTTTGTTGTTGTGAAATATGCATGCAATTTTTTTATAAATAACCACAATATAATTTTGTAATAAAAGTATTAATTTAGTTAATTTTGTTTTTTTTAATATATTAAATTTGATTGGAATAATGGGTTACCCATTTTTATGATTAATCATGGATTGAATTTTATTTGTAGTTTGATTAACTTAATTTATATGGCTTCCCTCTTAATTTAATGTTAATATTTTCTTCTAACTTAAATTGGAAAAAAAATCCAAAATAGATATTTCTATAATTATGTTGATAGTAAGAATAGATCTTCCACAGTTATAATTTAATTATTAGGTTGATCGTAGATATTTAAACCCCATGGAAATTGTTGGAATATTCATGGTAATATTTACATATCAATGATAAGATGTCTTTCCAAGTTAGGTATAATGCATTAATTAAATTATCTCAAATTAATTAATTTAATAAAATGGCATATCAACACATCATATTGGGAATGTGGTATTTCTAAGCCATGGTAATGTAAGAAGAAATGTTTCCAATTAAAAGATTTCCATAATAATAGTGGGGGGAATCTACACTGATAAACATATTTTTATATGTTATATAACTCCAGTAATAATAATAATAATAAATAATATATAGTTTAGGTAACTTTTATGAATTTTTTAATCTAGTTAATGCAATATGTATAATGGGGTTAGTGTTTTGATACTTATCATAGATTGATGGATATAGAAATTTTCAATCCATTTAATTATATGGTCACAATAGTTATAATAAAACTAGTAAATCATTTTATAGTTAAAATATTCTATATATAGTGTATTTAAAATTAATGTTGAAACCATTTTCTTAATTAAATTGAAAAGGAATACATATCATAACTAAATTTTAAATAAATCCTAACCTTCTATTAATGACTAATATTAAAAATATTAATTATTGGTTATTTAATCTCTAGCATCAACCTATTGATTATTGATAATTAAATTAGAATTCTATAATTATCCAAAATTATTTATAAGGTATACACACTATTAGCATAACATAATTAAGGAATCATAAATATGTTTTCACAAATTTATTTATATGTATTCCAGATGTGTAAATTATGTATTCCCATTTTTCTTTAATCACTAATATTTATATTAATAGACATAAATATATATATTTGTAATATGATTTTTTAGTTTTTGTTCTATTTTGTTTTTGTTTTAATTTTGTCTAATCAATTCTAAGTTAAATTTTGAGGCTTTGTATCGAAATCTAAGGTGTTGTTGAGCTCAATTGCAGTGAATTTCACTATATGTAATGAGATATTTTTCTATCAAATTTATGCAAATCTCAAATACATTCACATTTATTTCTTTAGGAAATGAATTTAAAGGATACAATCCAAAATATATTGAAACCATTATACAAATATTAATGCTTTATCTAACCTCAGTATTCACGAAAATCCCTTGCTGAATGAATGTGAGATATGCAAGACACCTTTCATGTGATTTGGAAGCGAATGGTAATACAATATAAAAATATATTTTTATATATTATCAATTTAATAAATATATTTTAGGAAAAACATTAATGTAAATGGAAATATAATAAAATAGATATACACTGAATGAGAAAGGTAATACTTTTCATTAACAAGGATATAATTGTTCAACATTACACCTTGTTTGGATAGGTAACACCTACGTCACCTCCTATTGCAACTCTTCCACTAAAAATGATCATATTTTTATTATATATGTACAATGACAAATTCCTTAGTTCTCCTTCTTATCAAAAGAAGCCATGAAGGTGAGATAAACTTGGACATGAATAAAAAATTTAATGAAATAAAAGAAGAGTACAATGTTTTTTTGACTACATTATGATATAATTACATTTATGCATCCTAAATTGTCTTTCATCATTTCAAAGTATCATGAAATGTACACTCCCTTAGCATTGAGGACTTTCATGAGTACTATGTCACAAAGCCTCACAACATGCAAACATTAAATGACCCACAACTTTATTCCTTGTCAATTATTCCCCATATGTTAGTTTTATTCAAGAATGTCTCATGTCATCTTCTCTTTTAATCACTTAATTCTTTTGTATATTTTTCAGAGATGACATGTGTTGGGAAATTTATTGTGCTTAAAATGCTACATTAAATTATCGACCAGGGAAACTCGTAAGCTTTTGATGATGCCAGCACTATATGTGCAAGAGTAGGCGACTAATTCTATGTCTAATGAAATTATTTACGATTCAAGACAATAT
>APFE031454493.1:0-21819 GCA_000404065.3 Pinus taeda
ATTCATTGAAAGATTACCATAGAAAATTATGTTAGTTCAACAAACATAGGAACATAAACAATGGACTCCAGAAAAACTCAACATAGAAGTAAGCTCATCATAGGCAAAGGACAAATGATAGTCGACTAAATGCAACAGGAAAAAAAACTTGAACATCGACTTGACTTTTCATTCACCCCATGTTACTCTTATAACAATTATAGAAGAAAATGATGATCAAGATAAAACCTGATCCAAGCAGACTGATACTGACAAAGTTCCATCCAAGAATTCTAGGTTTGATGACAAATTAAGTTGGATAGTAACAATATTCAGCTATAAAGAGAACAACATGAAATCTAGATTTGGCTGGAATGTTACAACTAGGAAATAGAACAACATAATATATACATTCCAATAAGAATTAATGATCCACCTTTTGCAATCCAACTATTAGTACATGAGACGGTCAACCACACGTTATATATGACTATAATGATGCTAATTTCCATAGTTATAAGTTAATTATTAGGTTGATGGAAGATATTTAAACCCCATGGAATATGTTGGAACATTTATAGTAATATTCACATATTTCACTGCCAAAATTTTCCAGTAAGATTGTTTGTTGTTGTTGAAATATGCATGCAATATTATTTATTTTTATAAATAACCACAATATAATTTGTAATAAAGTTATAATTTAGCTAATTTATATTTTTTTTAATCTATGAAATGTGATAGGAATAATAGGGTACCCATTTTGATGGTTATCATGGACTGAATTTTATTTTCACTTCCATCCATTTGATTTATATGGAGTCTCTAGTTTGTCTTAATTTGATGTTAATATTTTGTTTTAACTTAAATTGGAAATAAATTAAAATGTAGATATTCCTATAATTATTCTCATAGTAAGAATAGATCTTCCATAGTTATAATTTAATTATTAGCTTGATTGTAGATATTGAAACCCCATGGAATATGTTGGAATATTCATGGTAATATTGACATATCAATGATAAGATTTCTATCAAAATTAGGTATACTCTATTAATTAAATTATCTCAAATTAGTTAATTTAAGAAAATGACATATCAACACATCATATTGGGAATGTGGTATTTCTAAGCCATGGTAATGTAAGAAGAAATGTTTAGAATCAAAGGATTTCCATAACAATAGTGTGCTGGTTGAGGAGCACGCCATCACAGGCTGCCCTCTGGGTCGGCTCTCACAACCTCAATAGCGCCACAGTTAGCAGAGGAACAATCTCAGAGGTTCGGGAGGCGAAATATGAGGGAGGAAGGGAGCGGTCTGAGGCATTGGTGGCCGATTCAAAGACGAACTCTGCAGGCGGAAGGACGCTGTCTGAGCCAAGGGTGGCCAATTCAAAGGCGAAGGAGAAGAATTGGGAAGCTTTGGGGAAGGTTACAGAGGAACATCAAGACAATTCGCAGGTGGTGGAGGAGTCTGGGAAGTTGGGGAGACAGTTTCTGGCTTTGGGAAGTTGGGGTGACGAACCGTCCATGGCCAGGCTTCGCAACCGGTAGCCCAGTCGGAGGGGTTTAGGTCGAGGCTTGGGCAGGGGACGTGGACGTGGAGGAGCAGAAAGGGAGCACCACCATTGCTGCTGTTGCTACTGCCATCGTCGGGCAGGGGTCGCGCCTCTTCTTGCTGAGCAATATGTGGAAGTCAGTGGGGCAAACGTGGAGGGGCCAACTCTCCCGGCATTTGGTTCGGTGGTCTTCACCCTGGGGCAGGCGGGGGACACTCATGGAGTTAGAGCGCACGTCTCTGTGCTCTTCACGCAAATCCCGGAAGAGGCGGGCGAGGGGACACCTCCAGGAGGGGAAGATCCTCCTCCGGATAACCCTGGTCATGAACATCCCTTGCCACCTCCACCAAGCGAGGCCACAACCTCAGGGAAGGCGGTCATGGACGACCCCTCTACCTCCCAGTCAGCGAAGGTTCCAGACGCTGCCAAGTGGGCAGCCATGTGGGAGGGTATTCTTGAGGGGCAAGGGTGGTGCACAATTGAGGAGGAGAAGCCTCCTGGGGACGTGTAACCCTCCGCTGTGTGCTCCAGACGTGGCCAACCTCTCCCAATTCAGGTCCAGTCATCTGTTTACTATTGCTTTTTATGATTCGGGTCAGATCTCGTTCTGGTTTCATGTTGTTTCTGATATATGTCTAGTCTGTATAGTCATGGTTAATGTCTTTGTGTCGGATAGTAGCAAACCCAAGTAGGCCAGTGAAGACAGCCCCTGCGTGGGCTGGATCAGTTTTGGGCCTTAGTTCTGTCATTTTGTCATTTTGGGATCAGTTTAGTGCCTCTGTCGGCCTCTCAGAGGAATTCCTGGTGAATGCCTCCCCTGCGTGGGAGATTTTGGGTCGGTCTGTTTCATCCATGGCACCTCTGATGGCCATGGAAATGCTGTTAAGTCCAGCTACTCTGCATGTAATTTCCCACTTGTACATATAATAGATATTTAGACAGTTTACCGAGAAAAAAAAATAATTTATGCATCCTAAATTATCTTTCATCATTTCAAAGAAAAAATATCATGAAATGTACACACCCTTCACACTAATTATTTTCATTAGTACTATGTCATGAACGCTTGAAACATGCAAATGTTAAATGACCCACAACTTTATTCCTTGTTAGTTATTCCAAATCTAACAGTTTTATTGAAAAATGTTTCATGTTATTCTTCTCTTTTACTCACTTAATTCTTTTATATATTTTCCACAACTGCACCATGTTTTTTATTTCTTCTCGAAGGGTTCTATCTAGTAGCAAAAATTTCAAGGATGGAAATTTATTTTAAAGCTTGTAAACCTTGTCTAACATTAGTACTCCCTAATATGCACGGTGTAAAAATTTTAATGATATTTTCGTAATGATATTCATAGTTCTAATGAATTTTAAGTTAAAGTAATTTTAAAGTATAAACCTTGAGCAAATAAATAAATAAAATGTCAAAATTGACAAGTATTTTTTATTTTGAAAAACCATGGAATATTAACCCACTCTAAATATTATGCCCAAAAAATTTCTCTACTACTTGGAAAATTATCGGGCTTATTTACATTCAAGCATTGTTTATTATACCAAGATCTCTAGACTATCCGTAAATATTATCTCAATTTTTTCTCTACTTAGTCTTTCCCTTTCCTCTTCAAGGGCGATTTAATTCCCAAAGAATGTGAACTCAATAGGATTCTTTTGTTATACCTAACTACTTTAAGCATTAAATATGTTAATTAAGGACCCTACTAAATATATGTGGGATTTACCACTTCCTTACTTGTATGGGTCTATAACTATGCATGATCATCTCTAACTTCTTCTTTATCTCCTATTATTGTTGGGAAAAATTTCTTCTTGTTCACATTCACTAGCAATCTAAGAAATATATTGTTCCTTCTTCCCATTTGCTAGCAATGCCACTTTTTTCATGTAGAAAAGTTGGAAATATATATTTTAATTTGTGCGGTCTTATGAATTTTCATTATGCTAATGAAAATAAATGTACGAAGAATTATGTTGATGATTACATTGGAATGTGTTGGTTGTACTTATTGAAAAGTAAATCTCAAGCTTTCAAAAATTTTAAGGATTTTCATGTATGGATTTGATATGAGGCATAATCACATATTGGCTATGTTCATACTATTAATGGAAGATAACGTACTCTAATGAATATGAAAAATATCTTTGCAAGCATGGCATTCAACATCAGAGCATAGTTCCTTACAATTCTCAACAAAACCATGTAGCTGAAAGAATGAACATTACTATATTGAATATAGTTTGCTCAATGAGGATTTTCAAAAGTAGAACATTGATGTTTTGGGATGATGTGATTCTATGTGAAATATATGTGAAAATGTTATGTCCATCTCACACTCTTAGAAAAGACTCTTGTAAAATGTGGTATGGATGGAATCCTTCAACAAGCCATCACAAGGTCTTTGGTCCCTCTACATTCACTTGTGTTTGTTATAGTATATCCATTCTTTCATATTCGGTATATTATTGTAATTCTTTACTTCTAACTTTTTCGTTGCGATGTATCATACGTTGGTTATGGTTCCCTCAAAGGATTTCAGCATAATTTCTATTTTTCTCAATGATTTCAAAATGAACTACCCTTCATACATGGAGTTCCTTGCAATATTATACAATATTTCGATAATTTTAACTCTATAATTAAACTGTAACTCGATTCTCATCTCGATATAATTTTTCTTTGTACAAGCATATATGTACAATACTAATGTTATTCCATTTACAACAAAGTATCAGATTGAAGGATGTCATCTATATTACTAAGGTTAGACTCTAATTATCTCAAAACCCTCTATAATGTTCCTTGCCTAATTAATTTAGAGTGATTCCAATCCAAACTAAGGAATTCCTTTCTTATGTGTGTAGGTTAGTCTACGACTAACTTAGGTTATCTTGTGACATTGTTTTGGGGTAAAAATTTATGCAAGCTTTTCCGTCTACTCTTTTTCCTTCAAGTACTTATCCAACACTTCCTCTTTATAGGGTTTCAATGTCGGTTCTGATTTTCGCTTGATGTTGGCTGGAAGGAAATTTGATGTTTTTTAAGTGTAAATAAAATCCAAAACTACCTAGGGATTTTCCGAAAAGGCTTGACACTCAAAAAAATGCATATTCATCGATTTCAATTCAAGCGATTTACCCTCTCTTTGTTAGTGAGAATATTTAATTATGAGAAAATAGTTTTGGTTGTCTTATAGCCCCAACAATATAAGTATTTGTTTTTATTCATAAGAACAATTTATACAATATATTTACTTGTTACTTTGTGTAATGAAGTCATTCCATCAAAATTTTGCAATACTATAATATTTTTTCTATTTATATTCTATGAGGACACCTTAGATATTCGTGTGAGCTCTACATATTTTTTTCTTTCATAATGATTGTAAATAAGTTACTATTACTATCATTTTCTTTGAAGAAGAGAATATGAAAATTAGGCAAGAGGTGTTTTGAACACTTGTCATGGGAGTTTGTGAAGCTTGTGCTTTGGGCCCTAGTAATACTTTATCCAAGGCGACTTGTTCCATGGCCAATTGATATGATTCTAGTCCTTTGCTCTATATCAAGCTGAACTAGGTATACATTTATTTTTCTACAAGCTAAACTATGTGTAAGCTTATTTTTCCTAACTGCAATAGTTCTTTTCTGTAGTAGCTTACAACAGACTATATGTTTACAGGTGAATAAGGGTTACTGTGTATGTTTATATATTTATCCATCGAAACAAGATTCTTTAATTTACTATATAATACCCATTTGCATCTTTGCGCACATTCAAGTGTATTCTTTTTGTGCATGTTTATATATTTATCCATCCAAAAAAGCTTATTTAATTTATTATATAAGATCCTTTTGCATCTTTGCACACATTCAAGTGTATTCTTTTTTAGAATATAATTATCTAAGATTTTCTTGTTGGAAATAAGTTAAAGTCTATTTCATTCCTCTAACCAAGAACTATGTTTCCAATTAGTTCCACCAAAGCTCTATCTCCTACTTCCCAGGAGAACAAAAAATAGTCATTTCCCAATTTACATTTCGTTGACCCTTAGCCACATCTTGCTACTTTTGGGGTATGAGTACAATCATTCTTTCCCAATATACCCTTATCTTTTATACAACCCATTTTATCTCCAACAATTCCTTCAAGTGAGTTTCGCCCATGACTTTTTTATTTTTAGTCATGTGTTTTCTTCTTCTTGGGCCGAACTCATTCCATGTGAATTAGAAGTATAATATGACATGTAATACTTTAATAATTTTTCATGAATAATAACTCAAAAAGCCAAATTTTCTTTTATATTAATAAAAATAAATATTTACACTATCATATGTCACATTTCTTACCCACTTTGACTTGTTAGGGGCAATTGAATATTCAATTAAAAAGGTCATAATATAAATTTACCAAGGGTTATTACAATTCACTTTTGTAATTAGAGGAAACATAAGCACCTTGAAAATGACATCATTGGCATGTTTAAAAAAGAAAGTTGTATATCTCTTAAATGAATTGTGTGTTTCCTTTGAAAATTAATTTATTAAATTAAACAAAAATATAAATCAAAGGATAAAAAGTCAACTCCAGATTTGTATTTTTGAAATATATTTTGATTAAAATATTTGTAAACAAATTAAATTGACATAGGTGACTTAAAATAAAATATTTAACTTTTTCCTGGTTTTCTTCTAATATTATGTATGCGTAAAATCATGACAGAAAAAGGAAAAAAAGAACACAACAAATAAAACCAAACTAAAAAATAAATAACACATTTTAAAATTCTATCATTATAAAGCATCAATTTCTAGCAAATTAATTTCTAAAGTACATAATTTCTTGAAAATTATGATAAATGTTTTGTGGTATATTTTTTGAAATCTATTGAGTAGTTGTGCTTGCAAAAAGTTTATCGTCATAATCATTTCTGATATTATAGTTATATTTATTATTGAAACATATGTTAATTAATAGATGTTATAATAATTTGTAGAAATAAATGGGATGTTATTAAATGGAATATCAATTCGCACATAAATTTGCACATAAAATAAGTTAATACCCAAATTCAACTCGTTTAAAGTGTATTGTTATATACTATCTTTATGTATGGGTAAAATCATTATATATTCACAAACACAAAATAAACTATAATCACAAACATTTGAAATTCTATCACGAAACATAAAATTGTAATTGATTATAAGAATGTATTAATTAAAAATAATTGTTATTTTAAAATATACACATTGCATAGTGGTTTTTACAAAAAAATATATATTTTCATTCATGATGTCATGGTCATTTACCAAAATAAGTGATCTTTTATTAAATTGAGCCTAGATAAGCTATGGAAACATTCAATTAATTTGAAGTGTAATTCTTGCATTGGATACTATGCATGCTTAAAATCATCATATAAGTTATTTCTATTAAGTGATTCTAATAAAATCTTTTTTGTGTTCAAGAATTTATAGACATACAAATACAAAACAAATCCAATACATTACATAAAATAAAAACACAAACATTTTAAATTCTACCATCACAAAACATGGATTTGTAACTAATTATCAATATATATTGACTAAAAATACTTCTCAAAGATGCATTGAATAGTGATACTTACAAAAATCCATAGCCATTCACGATGTTATGGAAATTTACAAAAATAAATGAAATTTTGTTGAACTAAATGCTAATCTGAACATATATAGTTTAGTACACATTCAATTAATTGGGACTGTAATTCTTGCATATTATATTTTATGTGTGTAAAATCATTGTAGAGGTGATTTGTGTCAAGTAAATAGACAATTTGGGAAATGACCTTCCATACGGGATATTCTAATGAAAGCATTTCTTGTGTTCTAAAATTATACACAAACAAGAGCATAAAGAAACAAACACATAGATTTCATAAAATAAAAACACAAACATTTAAAATTCTATCATCACAAAACATCAACATGTAACTAATTATAAAAACCATATTAATTAAAAGCACTTATAAAGAGTATTTTGCATTGAATAGTGACACTTACAAAAATTTAAATTCATGCATGATGTTGAAAAAATAAGATTTTATTTAATGAAACAACAATTTAAAGATTAGTAAGTTAATATACAAATTCTACTCATTCTAAAATTAATTTTTGTATATGATATTACATGTGTGTAAAAATATTATACGCAAACAAACAACCATACACAAACAAAAGCGCAACAAACAAATGCATAGCATACAATAAAACCACATACATTTAAAATTATATCATCAGAAAACATCAATCTGTAATTTAATTTTTAAAATTTATGTTTAGTTTGTTTGATATATTTTTTATTTTACATTGAATGATTGTGGTTAAAAAAATATTCATGCTCATAGTCATGTGTGATGTTGTGATTATTTGTATTGTTAAAAAGTAAATATTGATTAAAAACAATCATGAAAACTTGTGATTTTCAAACATACAAAAACTCGTGATGATTCTTACAGGGAAAATCTATAGTCATTGTTACTTGTGGTATTGTCATGGTCATTTGTATCTATAAAACTTATTGACTAAAAATATTTTTGAAATTTTGATTTTATACTAAATAGACTTAACAAGTTATAAAATCCACCCATCGTGTACCATAAAAAATTAATTTACTAATACACTAATTATGAACTTACATTCATTGAATTAAGTAAAAAAATTAAGTAAAATTTAAGATAAGAATATATTAATTAAAAAAAAAACTAGAGATTTATAGGGGAACTATGTCAACAGGACAAGCTCGGTGCGATGGCTAAGGATTCTTAGTCCTTTTGCTTTCCTTATGTGATCGGGTTTCTTCAGACATCAAATCAACCTTCTACGTCATCGCTAGGGCATGATCTCATTGCTCGTGGGTCTGATAATGGAGTTAATATTGTTTCAGTCTCCTGTGTAGGGATGGAGACTGACAGCCCTCGCTGTTAGTAGTATCGTTCACCAAATCATCGATGCAGAGTATATTCTCACACCATACGTACACGATGGAATATAAGGAAGCAAAGGCATCACATTCATGAGTTGGGAATGGACCTATGTAGTATTAAGGTGACTCTAGAGCAGAAATATTATACTTGTCTACTCTTAGTCACAAAAGAAATATCGGTCAGATCTAAAGGAAAAATATCGGCTACATAAGTCAATATTCCACCTCGAAAACTTCATTTCATAGATCCTTTGTTAAAGATCTCAGATCTACATATTCTCAATCCCCTGAGCACATTAGGTTGTCGAAATGGAGTAGCATTGGATGTGAAAAGTCTTCTTCGCTTTTTGTCAAACAGAATTTTCTTCGATCAAAGTGGGTGGGTTCAGTGGTTTTCCCATCACTTATGAAGTGAATACTGCCACAGAAACCCATATCACTCTTTACAGATGCACACTTATCCATTTATTTTGCTAAAGATCTGTGTGACTTTCAAGTATCGGCACTCGATATGGTAGCCTTCCAATTTTTTGTAAAACCCCCAAATGTAAAATCAATATTATTTTGGGTTCATGCCACAGATCATTTCAAACAATCAAAGCACAATATCATGCACACTCTGGGTATCGCAATGCTCCTACAAAGTATGATATGTACAGGAAAATCAATGTAGGAAGATGTGATGTTACAAGATTATATCATCCTCCAGTCATCCACCATCATATTAAACTTGAGGCTTCGGGGAGGATCACCTCGAACAAGAAATTCAAAGGGCACAGGGGCAGTGCTCAGATCTAGTATTCCCAAAGGAGCATAATCAAATCAAGGGCAAGTAAATGGAACCTTTTCGTTCATAGATATCCTCAAAGGAAAATGTGTTGCCTCAACAATAGTAGATCAAAAAAAAAATATACCCAACCCCTACATAGTGGAACAACTGAATCAAATCACAGTATTGACTGTAGATCTACCATAAACAAATTACTTGTTCACAACATATGAATCTCAAGAAGTACTATGCAGATTCAACACTTTTTGGCCAAAACCAATGGATTTCTTCCATTGGATATTCACAAATTGGACAATAAATTGTGATATTCAACTTTGCTCCAGGGGGTTCTTCATAGTAAAATTTGTATCATGAGAGGATTGTGAATATATATTTCAAGAGGGTTCGTGGTTTTGGGGCTTTGCGGGACATTTTATCACCCGTTAGTTCCCATATTTCGACGCCAATATAATTGTAGTATCTAAAATGTTGGCTTGGGTTAGATTGCATAATCTACCCCTACATTTAAGGTTCCATAAAGTGATAGAATCCATTGGGAACATATTAGGGTGATACATAAATAAATATACACAAATATTTGAGGAAAAAGTCTACACAATCGCCATAATTTCTTTGGAGCTACACCTCAACAAAGGATTTTAGGATCATATTCTCTTGACACACAACAAGCACTGCTCGACAAGGTTCCTAGATTTTGAGAACACACATTTAGATGTTGAATAATCCAACAAATGGGACATCCACAAAATCCGTGATCTTATGCCAAGAAAATGCCTTAAATGAAGAAGAAAACAAGAAAGAAACCAGAGGGATGGAAATTCCGAGAGAAGTTGCATGACAAAGAAGAGAACGATGAAGAGATGCATCCTCCTACCAATGAAGAAGCCCAAAATACACAAGAAAACATAGAATAGGGGAGCATCAATCATGAAGTTTTAGGAACTCCAACGCACACATCGAGGCAAGACATGATCCATGTAGTAATTGAGACAGGGGACTCAAAATTTCATCTTGAATCTGAAAGTTCAGATTCAGATAACAAAAATCCAAGAATGAATGAAGGGACCCAGCTATAGCTTGTAACGACCACTCCTTCCCGGAGAGAATGGAAAAAAGTCAAAAAGAAGAAATGGAGAAAAGGGCGACATGTTTACCACCATTTGGAGTTGTATTTTTGGTCTTTGTGATCAACAATTTTGTTTCGCACGATTGAATGCATTATCAACATCTACAACATGTAATTTTTCTTTCATTAATAAAATTATAATTTTTCCCAAGGAAAAAAATTATATTATTTATAAATAATTATAAAAGATTCTGATTTTCAAATACACATTGAATAGTACAATGGTTTTTACAAAAAAAAGACTTTGTCATTCATGATGTCATGGTCAATTACTAAAATAAGTGAATTTTTTTTAAATTGACCATGGATAATTTAATGCAATCATTCAATTCATTTGAAGTGTATCTCTTGCATTGAATACTATGCATGCTTAAAATCATCATAGAAGTTATTTGTATCAAGTTTATAGACAATTTGTTTAGTTACCTTCCATATGGTACATTATAATGAAAGTTTTTTGTGTGTTCTAGAATTCATAGACATATAAACACAAACAAAAGGAAAGACAAACAAGTAAATACATTACATAAAATAAAAACACTGACATTTAAAACCCTATCATTATGAAACATCCATTTGTGACTAATCATAAATATATATTAATTAAAAATACTAAAAAAGTAATTTTATTCTCAAACATGCATTGAATAATGATACTTACAAACAAAAAAAACCATGGTCATTTGCAAAAATAAATGAAATTTTGTTAAATTAAATGCTAATTTGAACATATATAGTTTAATACACATTCAATTAACTGGAAGTGTAATTCTTGGATATTATATTTTATGTGTGTAAAATCATCATAAATGTGACTTGTATAAAGTCAACAGTCAATTTGGGCAATGACCATCCATTGAACATATTCTAATGAAAGCCTTTCTCGTGTTCTAAATTTTATACACAAACAAGAGCATAAAGAAACAAACACATACATTACATAAAATAAAAACAAAAACGTTTAAAATTCTATCAATATAAAAATTCTATCTAATTATAAAAAAAATGATTAATCATAAAGCAATGTTCATTGATAGTGGTGCTTGCGAAAATTCAAATTCATGATGTTGTTGTCCTTTGTAGAAAAAACAAGATATTATTAAGTTAAGCTACAAGTTAAAGATCAGTACTTTAGTATACAAATTCTACACATTGGCAAAGTATTTATTTTATATGATTACATATGTGCAAAAAGATTATACACCTATAAACATAACAAACAAGCAAAGGAAAACAAGAGCACAACAAAAAAGTACATAGCATAAACTAAAACCACATACATTTAAAATTCTATGGTCATAAAACATCAATTTGTAAATTAATTTCTAAATTCTATGTTTATTTTGTTTGTATTTTATCATCATGACGAGGGACTTTTGAGATATTTTTAAAGTATCATTCAATGATTGTGATTTCAAAAAAAATCATTTTTATAGTCACTTGTCATGTTGTGATTATTTGTATTGTTCAAAAGTACATATTGATTAAAACCAATCATGAAAACATGTGATTTTCAAACTTACAAAAAATGATGATGATGCTTACAAAGAAAATCCACGGCCATATATTTTTGTGGTATTATAACAAGTTATAAACTCCACCCATTCTGTACCATAAGAAATTAATTAACTAATAAATTAGTTATTTATTTTGTTTAAAATGGCGTTATTCATTTGCTATTATTAGTTTATTTAAATGAATTAATAAATTTATAAACTTCTTGTTAAGTTGGAAATGTTTTTATTTTAAAATTTTAAGTATTTTTCAATAAAATGTTAGAAATTTTAGAATATATATATGTGGGGTTTTCTTTAAAATATTAATATTTGGAACATGAGGGAGGAGGAGATTGGAGAGTGGGGCAAAAATGAGCCCTAGGGTTTTAAGCTCCTGTAAAGTTGAATTTGTTGCAATCGAGCTTATGCTTGTTTCTGTTGATCAAAGGAATCCACATAGTGGGGTATTGTTATTGCGATAGACATCAAAGGAGGAGAGAAGATCTATAGGAACCATAATGGAAGGGATTCGGTTGATCCAAGTTGTTGGAAATATATGATCTGTGCAGAGCATGGGGACTTGGCTCATGGGTTTTTTATTCCTGGTGGGATCATTTTCACACAGGATCTTTTATGCATTCTCCCAAATCCACTATTTTTATTTTTTTTTATTTCATATTTCGTTGTGGATGATAGTGGAACGAAGATGATCTGTAGAGCTCTGTCAGGGTTTGGAGTCAACGGGTCCATGGAAGCGATTGGGCCTGCAGTGGATCTCATCCCATTTGTGCCGTGATGTATGAAGGTTCCATAGATGTTGGAGAAAAGAATGCGAAGGTGTCGAAGGGGAAATCCCAAATGGATGAAGCTGACAATGTCCTCATTTACAGATGATCTATGTAGCCATCAAGGCTCTGAAGGTGCATTGTGCTTTGTGCTGATATGTCGTGGTGATGCCTGAGGCCCCAAAGAAAGATGAGGCACCAAATATTGGTGTAAAACCTGTGGCTCCAAAGGCGGTGGCTATCAATGCCAAGGATCCAGCTACAGGCACTAAGACTACTACTCCAAAGGCCGTTATAAATTCTATCCCCAGGATCGTCTACGAGGTCGCAAAGAAAGCCGAAAAGGAGTCTAGCTACATGGAACAGGGCAATAGTTTCTTGAAGGAGCCCACATAGATCCCATTTCATTGTGGCACACCTAAGGCTACTTGGTCATGCAACCTCCAGATAGAATCAAAACCCTCATCACTGGTAAATTCTTTTTGATTTAAAGCTTTTATTAAAACCCTTTCAGAGATGTCACTACTGATCTGGGTTCACGAAATAGACTGTGTGATGCATTTGAAGAATCTTATCTCAAATCATTTTGGATATTGATATAGATTACAATATATGGGGGCAAAGCTCTCGAGGATCCTAAGCCTCTTAGATAATACAATATTTTACCTATGTTTCATATAATACCCAATCTGAGGCTGAGACGTGGTGCAATAGATTACAACAAAACAAATCATTCCGGAGGAGGCTTTGGGAGTAGTTCAACCAAAAACACAAAAACACATCAAAAGCACAAAAATGGAGGAATTTCTTTTATGAATATCCTCTAAGGGAAAAATTCACCTTCAGCGACAACAAATCAAGCTGGAACCGAACCGGGTCCATACATTGTGGAGAAATTGAATCACATCCCAAAATTAAACATAGATATACTAGAAACAGATGAGCATTGTAATATTTTGGAAAAAACCCACTGAGCTCTTTCACTAGATTTTTGCAAACTGGAGTACTCACTATGATATTGACCTTTGTTCTAAGGGGTTTTTCGTTGTAAATTTCCCATTAACAGAGGCTAGAGACATCATATTACGGGAAGGACCATGGTTCTAGGTATCCGTAGGTCATTTCATCACACCATGGTTTCCGAAATTTTATGCGAATACTATGGTTGTATCTAGGATGCTAGTTTGGGTTCATCTGCAAAACCTCCCATTACATCTATGGGACCAGCCAAACCTTCTAGGCATCAACAACACCATCAGCTGATACATTAAAATGGGCACACAAAGACTAGAGGAAATAATTTTCACAGTAGCACGAATATGTGTAGAAGTAGATCTCAGCAAAGGCTTGTCGACCACATTCAACTGAAGCACAAACAATGGTGCTAGACACAGATACTTGATTATGAAAATACAACATTTAGATGTAGAAACTACCATCAAACAGGACACCATCAAAATATGTGCCTTGAAGCCAAAAAAACACCGGAAGAAAGAAGAAAACAGGGAAACAAACCAAAGGATGGCAATTTTCACCACCAAGCTCTGATGAGGAGGAGGAAGTTGGTGTGAAACATCCCATACCAACGAGGACAATCATATGAACAAGGAATCAGAAGCACAGGAATTCCATCCACAATCTTCGATGGATTCAAAACCAGTAAATATACCAGACACAATGGATACCAGTGGATCCAAATGACTACTTACATCAAACAACTCTTATTCTGATAAAGAAAACCCTATACCTGAGGATGATACTTCACTTGCACTTGTATCTTCGATGCATACTCAAGGGGAGTGGTGCAAGGTGGAGAAGAAAAAGGGGATAAAAACATGATTTTTCTCCCAGTATGTACATTATTTTTTTGCAATTTTTGATGAATCATTGACTAGGCCATGAATAGGTCACAACATCTACAACATGTAATTTTGTTTTAATTAATAAAATTAGGATCTTTCTCCTGGAAAAAAAATTAATATTTGGAACGTTAAACAAGATATATAGTCATTTAAGAAAATAATATAACCTTCACAAAAACCATTTGAAATATATTTATAATTAATTTTAAAATTAGTTATTTATTACTAAATTAAAATTAAAAAACAAATTACAATAATGGAAAATTATTTCTTAAAAATTAAATAAAACTTTTAAAAGAAATTAAATATTGCAATATATATATATATATATATTATATATATATTTATTAATATATATTATATATATTATATAATTATAGATATATAAAATTCTATATACAAAATTGGCAATAATTTATTGCATATTTTATACAACAAACTTATAAAAATAATAATCAAATAAATGTTAAAATGAATTCATGTTGCCAACCAGAACCAAAAGGGTGAGATACGAACACAATTAAATGTTAAAACAAATTCATGTTGCCAACAATAATCTATAGAGTGAGATATAGACATAATTAGATGTTAAAATAAATTCAGGTTGTCAACAATAACCAACCAGGAGATATAATTTGTCTACTAGATTTTTACCTAGGTGTAAATAAATGTTTACATATTTCTTTTATACTTTTACTTAGCGTAAATAAATGTTTATTCTACTCCACACTAGGACCACAACAGACGACTTTTCAAAATTCCTCTTTCGGCAACGTCAGTAGTAGCTCAATGCCTCTATTCATCACTCATCGCCTCCAAGTCGTCCGAAAAATTCAAAAGCTCCACAAGGCGATCCTAATAAGAATATGACGTGCTGATTTTAAACAATTCGATAAAAATGCATATAATTCCGTGGAATAAAGAACAGAATTGATGGTGGCTGGGGTGCGCCCGGGTTACCGGAAATTAGAACGAAGGAATTGGAATTTTCCACTTTCAACTTCCTGCCTAGATAGTCTACTTGCCGCTGGGCATTTTGGAGGATGGGTTCTGAGCAATTGCCAGTGACTTTTCCATTATTATTGTTTTCTTTTTGTTTTATTAAATGCTATATTAATAATCTGTTTCAAGGATGGCATTATAATAATTTATTGGGTGTATTTGATGATATTAGATTGATAGTTGCGTGTCATTTTTTGGTTTGTAGATTTTATATTTGAGTTTGAATTTTATTAAAATCGTTCAAGAAAATTTAGTAATCTATTTAAAGTTTATTTAGGTTTATTTTTAAATTTTTAGAATTTTTTTTATTTACATTTCCAATTTAAGTTTCCATAAAGATTAGGTGAAGGTTATTTTAATTCTTCTTATTGCATATAATAATGTGATAGAATTTATTTTATTTTTTTTTCTCAAAATTTTAACAATGTAATTATTTTTCTCTATATCTTATTATTAATACCTATTTTCTAATGTTTTTGCATGGAGATGGAGAATGAAGATGATTTAGACTTACAATTTGTAACATTTTGTTTATTTATATATAAATTATATTATTATTTGTAAACAATCAAAAACTATATTAATAAGATTTATATTTATTTTGAGGGAGTGGATTTTCCCTCTCTCTCAGACCTCAAGATAGCTATGGATATGGTTATATGTGAGGTATGTCTAGTGCAATTATGGTTATTTTGTTATTATGTTTTTTCTCTCTTCTTAAAGAAATTTACAAAAAAAAAATCTAGAATGTAGTAAAAATTATAAAATGGTGATAATTTGTTTAAATAAATTGATATTGGTAATGAATGAACAATGAAACTTTAAACAAAAGAAATAAATAATTAAATTGAACTTCCTTCTCCCACAATGAACATGGGCTGTACAACTTCTCTTCCTCATTGATCAAATCTTAAGCTCCTCCAATGGTGATGTATTTAGGGCCAACTTGGTCCAATCTCACACTTCCCTCCAATAGTCCACATGTGTCCAACACCAAACTTTGCAACCTAGACCTCTGATTCGAATAGCAAATCAACATCAACAAGACGATACATATACCTTGCTTTCCAACGCACTCCTTGTCCTCTTGTCCTCAAGATCTAAGCTTCTCGAGATATGGTCAGGGCACACCAAAAACCCTAAATAACTACTCCCAACTATGTTTCCCTTCTCCAAAGACATTCTCTTCTTTTGATTTCCTTTCTAGACTTCCAAGCATTATTTTGGGCATAAGACACTTCCTCAAAATACCCTACAATTATCTGTCTCACAACAACAAGTGATCAGAGCTATCTAGAAAGGAAGACACTATTGTTAAGCTACCTATCTCCTTGGAGTAACTATTACTAAGATAGAGATGTTTTACAAGCCCTCTCGACCATCCAAATTATGCCTCCAACATAATGTTGTAGCAACAATTCCTTGTCGCCTGAATAGAGATTCAAACACCACACAAAAGAAGTGAAGAAAATTACCCAAACTTATCTTAGAACTACAACCTTGTTCATCATGGCTATCCACACACAAACATAACATAACTCCTCCACATCTTGTGCCAAAGTCATCCTCCTTGCTAGCATGTTAGCTGCCTCAAGTACACTATCTATCTCAAAGGTATACCTAATTTTATTTGCACTTTCGATGTGCTCTAAATCTCCAACAATTAGCTTCTATTTATATGCACAGACATGGCTTTGTGAATTTTTCCTTGGGGCATACTTTAGCCCAAGTTGACCTACCAAACCAGACAAATTAACCGCCAACCACATATAAAATTAATATCTCTTATTAGAGACCTCTATTTTGAGTGAATTTAGCTACCCTTTTCTCCTTTAGGTGTCCTCTAACACCTCCAAGTGTCAAATCACTCAAAGTCCAATTGTTTTTTCCTAATTAATTTAGGTGAAAAACTCCAAGATTGGGTTCCAATGCCATATCAATTGTGTTGCTCTTCTTCATCCAAACACCCATTGCTAGGGCTTCAAGTTCTTCCCAAGCTACTAAATCTCAACAAAATCTTTAGATATAGATCCACAAGAGATCTCATATTAGACTACAATTGACCATATGCTTATAGAACTAAGTCAATAGGCTAACAAAATATTCCCAATTCCACCACAAGCTTGAGAAGCGCCAAGGGATATAATTTTACCCTTTTTAGACACTGGAAAATAAGAAGAAAGGAAAGAAAAATTATACCCAATGAGATTTAAATTTTACATCTAAGTACCTATCATAGAATCTTCTAAGAAGATTGCAATTCAAGACTCACAGTGGTCGAAATTGATTCACACATCAACATATAATACCTATTGCCAAGAAATTCCGATGCGTATTTAACTACAAGACCCACAATACCTACAGAATTTAGACTCAATTTCCTAAGAAGTGTTGGAGCATACCCAAGAGAAGGGTAAAAACAGTAAAGAAGCATATAATTGCAACAATTTCTGGCATCATCTACTGGAAGAGACACCTTGTATTAACCAGGACATGTCAAAGATGTATTCATTAAAATAAAAAGATAGAAAATGATGGTAGATAATTAAATATAGGAACATCAACAATTCACTTCAACCAAAGTTAGCATATAAAATGGAAGTTCGACACAGACAGAATTGACGATAGTTGAGGGATTACAATGAGAAAAAAAACTCTAGACATCAAATTGACTTCTAGTTCACCCTGTGTGACTACCACAACAATTTTTTAATAAAAGTATTATCAAGATAAAATGTCATCCAAGCGGGCTGATACTCAGGAAGTCAAATACAATAATACAATGTGAGAAGATATATTAAAGGAAATTCTAGAGAAAACAAATTTACAAACAGATGTTACCTCAACCTCACCTACAACTGACAAACAAGTTCCTCTAGTAGAGACAAATACACCCAACACTTGAGCTTGATAAATAAAGAAAGGCTAAAAGAAACATCTAGTAAGAAACCTGACCTAAGGCATGCTTGAGAAAAACAAATATTTGAAACACTAGAAAATTCTATGAGAGAAGAAAAGAGAAAAATAAAAGAAGGATATTGGATAGTAAAAAGATTTAGCAGACACAACAACAACAAAGGGATATCTAGTTAGAATGTTAGAACCAAGATATAAAGTGCAAGTATTAGAACATAAAATACTAGTTGAGCAACAATTGTTAAGGAACATATCACTAGCCAACAAGGTAGAGTATTTGAAATAATTAAAAGCATTTGATACCCATGAAAGTATAGTTATATGGAAATGGTCTATATTTTATCAACATCGTCAAGTGCTTGCACCAACTACTTATCAAACAACATTCCCTATGACTTCAACACCAGCACATGCAATAGCAAAATCACCTCGATCATATTCCTAACAATATAAATTAAATTTCTTTGAGCCAAGCTTTTAGGATGTGGTCTCTCTTCTGAACAACAACATCACACTTAGGAAATTGAAGTTAAAGGTTCCAATCAATCGGCCAAGGAAGGGAATAGAAGAATAATTCACATCTTAAATCTTACAGATGTAACTCAAGAAGTTCTAATGACCCTGAAACTAGATCTGCTAATTAGCCAACCACCCTCCCAGACGAAATTTTATTTCATTATAAGGATTTACATTTTTTAATTATGGTGTATCAAATTTTGTAAGACTCCAAATATTCCCTTCTTTGTCACAAAGAAGATATTAAGGGTAGGGGAGATGTTGGAGGGCCTAGTTGACTTAGTTGACGATCCCAAACAATTCTAGAATTGATATTATAAAGTTGATCAACTCTATAGTCGAGTCAAGGGTCTAAGTTAGATAGGCTAAATTGGTTTTGACAATTAAATTTTTGTGACTATCTCGACATAATATATATATATATATATGGAAATGTATGCATCATTGTATCTTTTGTGACTGGTTTTTGAAGAGAATATAATATAAAGTAACACTGTGTTAGTTCTTTGCTACATCTTTTCTCTTCTTCTATTCCTATGTTCCTTATCTTCATGTGATTTCTTGTTTTCCTTTATACTAGTAACTAATGGTATTATTTGCTAACTGCAAGTATATATAAATTTTTTATCAATATTTTACTAAAATATAAAATATTGTAAAATATTGGTGTATCTTTCAATGAATTGTAAAATGTTGTAAATAATAGTGAACCATTCACTTAATTATAAAATATTGTAATTTATTTGTGAATCTCTCATTTAATATTAACATCAAGTTATTTTTCCTTATTATGCATTGATTCTCTCATAGAAATATAATTATCCAATTAATTCGCTTCAAATAAACAAATATCATTAGGATTTTATGGTTGATCACCATCTATAAGTTTTCTCAACTCCTTGTTGTGTAACTATTATAGTAACTATTGTGTTTTCTTCTTCAATCAAAACTCTAATAATTTTTTATCAATACACAATTTTTTGAAATTACACAAATATGTAATGAAATTTAATTTCATATGTGATAAAAAAATCAGTTAGCACAACTCATTATAAAGCCACAATTTTTGAGTTCAAAAATATATCCCACAAAGAAAAATGTTCATTACTTAGTATAACATGTTACAATATAAGTATCATCAAAGGATTTCAACTTCAAAAATGATAATACACTAAACAATCTCTCATCCTCCACTAATTACATGTATTTCTCCTTTAGCCTTTCCCTCAAAAGTATAATTTCATTAAAGGAATGTTGTTCCCATGAAAATAGATCCCTTAAAATGAAAACATAGGAAGCTAGAGAATAGGTCATTATTACATACAAATAGCCAAGTAGAACATATTTACCTTTCCTAATAAATATTTTGAAACAAAATACAAGATAAATTGTGGATTCTCTAGAAAATGAAGAAGCTTAGGTCATGCCAGCAAGTGAAATGGAATTAATTTATTTTCCATAAACCATTATATATATAAAAAATTAATGATAATTATGGAAAGTATGTGGAATACCCAAAGAATAAAGAAAGCCATATATGCCTTTGCCTCCACCTCCTCCTCCACCTCCTCCCCCTCTGCCTCCTCTTCCTCCTTCTCCTTCATAACGACCAACACCTCCTCCTCCTCCTCCTCCTCTTCCACCTCTGCCTCCTCCTCCTCCTCTGTTACCTCTACCTCCTCATCCACCACCACCTCCAACTCCACCTCCACCTCCATGACCCCCTCCTCCTCCTCCTACTCCACCTCCACCTCCACCTCCTACACAACTTCCTCCTCCTCCTCCACCTAAACCTCCACCTCCACCTTCACCTCCTCCTCCACCTCATACTCCCCTTCCCCTCCTTTTCCACTCGTCCTCCAGCTCCATCTCCACCTCTTCCTCCTCCTCCACACCCTTCTCATCATCCTCCTCCACCACCTCATCCACCTCCTCCTCCTCCTATAATTCCACCTCCACCACCGCCTCGTGCTCCTCATCTTAATCCATATCCAAATCCACCTCCTCCTCAACCACCTCTTCTCCTCCTCCTCCACCTCCACCACATCAACCTCTGCCTCCTCCTACACCTCCACCTCCACCTCCTACTCCTCATCCACCTCTGCCTCTGCCTCATCCTCCTCCACCACCTCCTACAACTCCTCCACCTACACCTCCTCATCCTCCACCACCACCACCACCTCCTCCCTCCTCCTCGACCACCTCATCCTCCAGCTCCACCTCCTCTTCCACAAGCACTTGCACCTACACCTCCACCTCCACCTCCCCCACCACCTCTGCCTCATCCTCCTTCTTCTCCTCCTACTCCATCTCCACCTACACCACTTCTACCTCCTCCTCCTCCTCCTCATTCTCCTCCTGCACCACCTCCTCCACCTCCACCTACACTTCCTCCAACTCCACCTCCTCCACCACCTTTGCCTCCACCTCCACCTCCTCCACCATGTCCACATCCACCACCTCCTCCTCCTCCCCCTCCACCTCCTCCACCACGTCCACCTCCAGCTCTGCCTCCTCCACCACCTCCATCTCTGCCTCCTCCTCCTCCACCACCTACATCTCCACCTCCTGCTCCACCACCACCACCTCCTCCACCACCTCTGCCTCCACCTCCACCACGTCCACATCCACCTCCACCTCCTCCTCCACTACCTCCATCTCCACCTCCTCCTCCACTACCTCTACCTCACCACTTCTACCTCCTCTTCTACCACCTCTTCCTCCTCCACCACCTCCGCTTTGCCTCCTCCGCCTCCTCCGCCACCTCCACCTCCTCCTCCACCACCTCAACCTCCACC